>JAPXFY010007200.1:0-11248 GCA_030674185.1 Monoplex corrugatus | reverse complement strand
GAATCTTATTATTGTTATTGTTATTGTTGTTTAAAGCCCAGCCAACTGCATAGAGTCATATCAAGGCTATAACCGCTTCAAAAACATACAAAACTTCAACGGAAAAAAAGAAAAGAAAATTTAAGTACATATACACATATCAATGCGTTAGTGCACATAATCTAAGGACATGCACCCAGCATTGACCACTCCGTCCATTTTATCGCACAGGGGATAAAAAAACACACCTGAATACAAATTCAAGCATACCTGAGGACACCAAAACATAAAAACAGGCATAAATCACCTAAAACTGCCTCCACATATCTCACCTCAATCAAGAACCTTTTCCTTCCTGTCTGTTGCTAAACCCAAGAACACACAAAACACACACAGTAGCTGTCAAGCCATTCTACTTTTCATGATCAGTTAAAGGGGAAAAAGGACTTCACAGGACCATGCAGTACACTAACAGCAAACTCAGATCTGAATGGCCGGTTTGGTGAAGTGGTTAACACAACAGACTACGTCCATTTCTATATTCAAATCCACATAGAAGTTACAACCCCAAAACAAAATCCACAAAAAAATAATTGGAACACAATGTCCAAATCCCATCCTGGCACAAACCCAAATGAGCATTCCCTCTTTGTCGTATTATTATCATTATTACTGTTTAAAGCCCAGCCAACTGCGCAAGCCACACCAAGGCTTTAACCATTGCAAAATGTAAACAACGTCTTGATGATCCTAAAGAAAAAAATGGAAATTTGAATTAAGTACACACATTGCAAGAACACGGACCTCTTGGAAACTATTTTTCAAGGAAAAACAGAGGCAAAAAGGAACAAAGGCAGACCCCCAATCTCATACATCGAGAACATAACCAGACCCCCAATCTCATACATCGAGAACATAACCAACATCAGTGGCCTAAATATTGTCCACAAAAGTCAAGACAGAGACATCTGGGGGCTGATGACTGTCACAGAGTGCAGCAGCCAACACTGAACCTGGTGACATTGACAGGAGAGACAGGGGACTGGTTAAAAACGCAAACCTGAATACAAATGTAAACATAATTAAGGAAACTAAAACACACACACACACACACACAAAATTACTTCTGCACATCCATTATTTTATTAGAACCAAAAGAGTCTATAGTTCTTATTTCACTGAAACTTCGCAAATGATTTAAACACAATTGTATCAATAACATCTTTGTTTCTGATGTAATCACGCATGGTTACACCTGTTTGTGACACAATTAAGCATGGTTACACCTGTTTGTGACACAGTCATGCATGGTTACACCTGTTTGTGACAGTCATGCATGGTTACACCTGTTTGTGACACAGTCATGCATGGTTCCACCTGTTTGTGACACAGTCAAGCATGGTTACACCTCTTTGTGAAACAGTCATGCAGGGTTACACCTGTTTGTGACACAGTCATGCATGGTTACACCTATTTGTGATACAGTCATGCATGGTTACACCTGTTTGTGACACAGTCAAGCATGGTTACACCTCTTTGTGACACAGTCATGCATGGTTCCACCTGTTTGTGACACAGTCAAGCATGGTTACACCTCTTTGTGACATAGTCATGCATGGTTACACCTGCTTGTGACACAGTCATGCATGGTTACACCTGTTTGTGACACAGTCATGCATGGTTACACCTGTTTGTGACACAGTCATGCATGGTTCCACCTGTTTGTGACACAGTCAAGCATGGTTACACCTCTTTGTGACACAGTCATGCATGGTTACACCTGTTTGTGACACAGTCATGCATGGTTACACCTGTTTGTGACACAGTCATGCATGGTTACACCTGTTTGTGACACAGTCATGCATGGTTCCACCTGTTTGTGACACAGTCAAGCATGGTTACACCTGTTTGTGACAGTCAAGCATGGTTACACCTGTTTGTGACACAGTCATGCATGGTTCCACCTGTTTGTGACACAGTCAAGCATGGTTACACCTGTTTGTGACACAGTCAAGCATGGTTACACCTATTTGTGACACAGTCAAGCATGGTTACACCTCTTTGTGACACAGTCAAGCATGGTTACACCTGTTTGTGACACAGTCAAGCATGGTCACACCTGTTTGTGACAGTCAAGCATGGTTATATACCTGTTTGTGACACAAGCATGGTTACACCTATTTGTGACACAGTCAAGCATGGTAACACTTGTTTGTGACACAATCACACACGGTTACACTTGTTTGTGACACAATAACATGTGGTTACACTTGTTTGTGACACAATCACACACGTTTACACTTGTTTGTGACACAATAACACGTGGTTACACCTGTTTGTGTCATAATCAGGCATGGTTACACTTGTTTGTGACACAATCACACATGGTTACACTTGTTTGTGACAAGCATGCATGGTTACACTTGTTTGTGACACAGTCACGCATGGTTACACTTGTTTGTGTCATAATCAGGCATGGTTACACTTGTTTGTGACACAGTCACGCATGGTTACACTTGTTTGTGACAAGCATGCATGGTTACACTTGTTTGTGACACAGTCACGCATGGTTACACTTGTTTGTGACAAGCATGCATGGTTACACTTGTTTGTGACACAGTCACGCATGGTTACACTTGTTTGGGACAAGCAAGCATGACTACACTTGCTTGTGACACAGTCACGCATGGTTACATTTGTTTGTGACAAGCATGCATGGTTACACTTGTTTGTGACAATCATGCATGGTTACACTTGTTTGTGACAATCATGCATGGTTACACTTGTTTGTGACATAATCATGCATGGTTACTCCTGTTTGTGACACAATCATGCATGGTTACACCTTTCGGGACACAATCATGCATGGTCACACTTGTTCTAGACACAATCATGCATGGTTACACCTGTTCTAGACACAATCATGCATGGTTACACTTGTCTGTGACACAATCATACTTGGTTACACTTGTTTGTGACACAATCACGCATAGTTACACTTGTTTGTGACACAATCATGCTTGGTTACACTTGTTTGTGACACAGTCAAGCATGGTTACACCTGTTTGTGACAGTCAAGCATGGTTACACCTGTTTGTGACACAGTCAAGCATGGTTACACCTGTTTGTGACACAGTCAAGCATGGTTACACCTGTTTGTGACAGTCAAGCATGGTTACACCTGTTTGTGACACAATCAAGCACGGTTACACCTGTTTGTGACACAGTCAAGCATGGTAACACCTGTTTGTGACACAGTCATGCATGGTTACACCTGTTTGTGACAGTCAAGCATGGTTACACCTGTTTGTGACAGTCAAGCATGGTTACACCTGTTTGTGACGCAATCAAGCACGGTTACACCTCTTTGTGACACAGTCAAGCATGGTTACACCTCTTTGTGACACAGTCAAGCATGGTTACACCTCTTTGTGACACAGTCATGCATGGTTACACCTGTTTGTGACAGTCAAGCATGGTTACACCTGTTTGTGACACAGTCAAGCATGGTTACACCTCTTTGTGACACAGTCAAGCATGGTTACACCTGTTTGTGACACAATCAAGCATGGTCACACCTGTTTGTGACATAGTCAAACATGGTTATATACCTGTGTGACACAAGCATGGTTACACCTGCTTGTGACACAGTCAACCATGGTTACATCTGTTTGTGATACAATCAAGCATGGTTACACCTGTTTGTGACACAGTCAAGCATGGTTACACTTGTTTGTGACACAATCACATGTGGTTACACTTGTTTGTGACACAATCACACATGGTTACACCTCAAATGGTCAGTCTGGTGACCTACATGAAGGATGTGGTTTTCATCAAGTCCCCTTTGTTACCCCACGGCTGTCCCAACAGGCCACAACTGTCCCATCAGACCTGTCCCAACAGGCCACAACTGTCCCATCAGGCCTGTCCCAACAGGCCACAACTGTCCCATCAGGCCACAACTGTCCCATCAGGCCTGTCCCATCAGGCCACAACTGTCCCATCAGGCCACAACTGTCCCATCAGGCCTGTCCCATCAGGCCACAACTGTCCCATCAGGCCTGTCCCAACAGGCCACTACTGTCCCATCAGGCCACAACTGTCCCATCAGGCCTGTCCCATCAGGCCTGTCCCATCAGGCCTGTCCCATCAGGCCTGTCCCAACAGGCCACAACTGTCCCATCAGGCCACAACTGTCCCAACAGGCCACAACTGTCCCAACAGGCCACAACTGTCCCATCAGGCCTGTCCCAACAGGCCACAACTGTCCCATCAGGCCACAACTGTCCCATCAGGCCTGTCCCATCAGGCCACAACTGTCCCATCAGGCCTGTCCCAACAGGCCACAACTGTCCCATCAGGCCACAACTGTCCCAACAGGCCACAACTGTCCCATCAGGCCACAGCCATCCCATCAGGCCACAGCTGTCCCATCAGGCCTGTCCCAACAGGCCACAGCTGTCCCAACAGGCCACAACTGTCCCAAAAGGCCATAGCTCCACTGTTTTATCTGTGAACAGTGAACATGTCTGCAGAATGTATTGTAGAGATCAACATTTCAAACCTCTTCTCTAACTGTCCTCAGGCAGAATGTTGTACACGTAAGCAACAGGACCCTGCAGGCTGAACCCCAAGTAAAAGCGGACCCTGGCCTCTCTGTACACTTTCTCCCCCCTCAAATAGTTAATGGATAAATTTTCATCCAGTTTGTCACTGTAGTCCCCCATCTTGAATTCTACAAAGTAGGGAGAATTACCATCGTGTCCTTTGGGCCTACAATATCCTTCAAATGGTTGTAACTTTTGATGCATTGCCGTAGTAACCTTGTCCTCAGTGACCTCTTGATCATCTTCCTTTTCGTTTGTATGAAAGCTGTGAATTTTCTTCTTTTGGGATATGACATAATTCTGCTTGGGTTCAAAGATTTCTGACCAGTGGCATAAATGAAATGGAGCTTCCATCTTGGCGATGAAGAAGTGAACCAGCGGAATCATAGTTACTTCTTTGCTGGCTAACATGGGTCCTCTGTTGTGCTGTTTGCATCTTAAGAGGGTTGCTTTATTATGAAATGACACCAAAAAATCGTGTCTGCTGAATACTTTGCTTTCTCTCCATGTAGGCCAACAAACAAGCACCCTGTACATGTGAGCCCTCATTGTCCTCACTGGATCGTCATTTGCTGTAATAATGCTGTTACAGTGTTTGTAAATGCGTGACCGCTGAGAAGAAAACCAGCAGTCTGACTGTGCCCTGTTCTGTGCAATCAGTTCTATGGCCAGGCAAACTGTGATGTAATTGTCCATATCTTCTGTCGTCATTCTGCCACTGCCAATTATGTCAAGGTTGGCTTTGATATCACGCAGCTGGTTACGGTTTTTCTTATGGTTGTGAGAATTACGCTGGTTGCACTCTAGAACAAAATAACAAATGCTTTCAAAGAATGATCCTCTTAATTTGTGATTTTCAATACGGTAAGCCCAATCAAAATGAGTCCCTTCAGGTGGAGGTGGCACAACTCTCTTTAAAATTGTTGCTAAGGTCTTGAATTGCACTATACAATCTCCTTTTGTGAAATCTACAGTAAATTTACTTTTGTTTCTTCTAGCATCATCTTCTTCTGCAGAACTGTGTTTGTAGGAAAAGCCAAAATTGTACATATATCTCAAAGTCTCAAGTCCGTCTCTCAAGATGTTTTTTACAATTTCTTTCAGTTCTAAAAGTGTGTCAAAGTGTTCTATTTCAAAGTCTTTTTCAGTTAAAAATCGTCCAAACATTGCATAATCACCTGGATCAACAAGTTTGTCAATAATAAAGTGAAGCAAAGCAGTAATGATCTTCATTTTGTCACAGGAAGCATAAGACTTTGTGATAGCATCATTGCAACCCTGAGCTTCTGACAAAGTGTTCAAAGAATTCATGGCTACTGTCAGTTCTTTTCTGTGCTGGTCAACCTCTAGTGATGGATTTTTGTCTAGCTCCTTCAGATGTTTAAAGTAATTCAGATATACATAACCAAGTGTATGTTTAAACTCCGCAGCATCTGAGCGGCACAAAGATATAGCCTTTTTTGCACTTGCAACTGCTTCTTCATATTTTTTATAATTTGTGTACAATCTAGCCAGCTGTTGGTAAAATACTTCTCCCCCTAAATGCTGATGTCCTAACTCCAAAAGACGCACCGCACACTCGAGACTGGATTCCTGCAAAACATCCATAATAAGCGGAGACATTAACAGTTTGGATCCGCTTTCATCAAATCTTTCAATCAGCATGCTAATAACAATTCTGACGGTCAGTGCAGCGCTGTATGCCTCACACTGATCTAAATTAGAAATAAGAGAATGAAAACAGCTAACAACTATATCTGCCAGCTGTAAATTGTCAGCCTCTCGCACAGTCTTCAAAATGACTTCAGCAATAGCTTTGTTGGCTATTCTCACAATCTTGACTTTAATGACAGGGTTGTACTCTCTCAACAGCAGGACACTTGCCACACCAGACACATTTCTGTCCCAGGGATATGTCTGATTTAACAGGTTGTCACAGCTGGACACTGGAATGCCTGGAAGTCCTAAAGAAGGGGGAAAATATTTCATGATGAGAGCAATACAAGCAATCAGGTCTTTTTCTCTCCAGACTCAAACTGTCATTAAATAAATATGGAAGGACAATACTTTCTAATTTGTCCAAGTCAAATTCATGGCGGATGGACAGAAAACCTAAGAAAGTGTTAATGGATGATGAGAGATTTTTTTTGCCTTCAAGCCTCTTGTGGGCACTCTCCATCCACATTCTCTCCGTGTCATCACCCAGCTTTTGCTTCAAACTGAAGCCATCTGTCCCATGTCGGACACTACGACGACAAACAATTAAAACTGCAATTGGTCTCAACAGTCGGTCATGTTTCTGTTGGCGAAACAGTTTAGCACACAACTCAGATTCTGATACCTCTAGTTCTTCCGAAGTGTTGTTGTCAGATAACAGTATCACAGGCTTCCATTCTTCTTTCGCAGAAATTTCCCCCGCCTCCCAGAATTCACAAATCTGACGGAATGTGTCTTGTGTAATCCGTTCAATCACAGCACACTTGTTTAGCTTTCTGTGTTTCCACAGGAGATGTTTGCCGAGAGTAGTTCCCCCTGTGCCAGGCATGTGGTAAATTACTACCTTTGGGATTTCAATGCTGCTACTTGCTGGTTGCAGCAAGGCTGTAATTTGTGACTCTATCTCATGCTGAATACTTCTTTCCATCACTTGGTTGGGGTAATAGAAATTAAACCAGGACACTTGGCCACCTCTGTAAAACTTGATTTCTTCCTGACTAGCTTTTATGGACCCTGACGTTGGTTTGCTGTCACTCCCTTCACATTCGTCAGCGCTGATGATGTACAAGTCTGACCAAGCTATCCACTGATGTGGTGGGATTTGTTCAAGGCTTTCATTGGCTGTGGCAACAAGTTTGTGCCGGTCATTTTTCCCCAGATCTAAAACTTGATTAACGATACGCTGGACATCCTGCCAAGGTAATACCGCACTCCGGTCTGTTACATCAACAGATGGTGAGGACTTCAAAACAAAAATACTCCGCGTGTTTTCACAGTCAAAGACAAAGAACAGTTTTTCCAGCCCGATGTTGGGAAAACTGGCAAAATCATCCACAGTTCTCACAATGTCATCTTCCATCTCAGTAGAAACCAGCACAAAAACATACTGCCTTTGCTTTGAAATAACCAAGGGATTCTGTAGGAAAGTCACAGCGGCTTTGACATGGGGGTAATACGTTCTGCACCAGTCCACCTTCTGTAAGTGTTCAAACCCTTCCTCCACAGCACTGCCATTGGCAAAGAACCACAGAACTTGTGATGACAAGTGAAACATTTCTCTCTGTTTTTCAACAGTTTGCTCCGCAAAATCTTTGATTGAGTACATTCTGGCATCTTTGATGCTGGGGGAACTCTGGTACAGACTGAACAGCCCATCTACAGTGCTGTTGTAGTCAAAATCAATGACAGCCGCCCACGGGATAAATTTGACAAACTTCAAGCAATCTTTAAGGTTTTGTCGCACAGATTCTGTCGGTTTTGAAATCAGAAGAATAGGGCTGACAGATTCGTCACAGTTTTCAATGAACCTTTTCAGCTTACTTCCCTCTGACCTGATCTTGATTTTTACTTGGTTTGTCCAGCTGACTTCTTCTTTATGTCTCTGCTCCGCAATGACAGGCAGTTCCTTGGTCACAAAGTGGTCAAGCTCTTTATCTGACAGTTTTCGTGTCTGAACAGTTCCATCTTTGATGCCTGTGTCCCTTACATAAACTCCTGAGTCCCCTTTCAAAGAACTGTTGATGTGACCAGCAGGCAAACGGAAGTAATTCTGCTGACACAGGTCTGCACAGGGTTCAACATCAATCTCAATCACACATCTTTCACAGGATGGCCCTGAACTGCAAGTTTTCACCTGTACAAAATAGGGGCCATGGACACAATGTTTGAATTTTTTTACTGTCTCACCTTGACCAGAGAAGCAGACATCCAGATGTTTGTGGAATGCTGTGTAATAATCATCTTGTTCTTGTCTGCTAAGGTTAACACCATACACTTCTCCATATTCAAAATGTTTCTTCTTAACATCACCCTCGGGAACACCAAAGTAAATTGTTCCATTTCTTCGAGAATTTAAACAGCCACAAACAAATTTCAAAGATTTTAGCAGGAACTTTTCTCTGTTGGTGTCAACTTCTGACTCATAGAACTTTAACTCCACAGAACGGTGAATCATACCATGCGCAGATTCCAAAACGCGTAAACAGATTCCTTCTT
This sequence comes from Monoplex corrugatus, assembly GCA_030674185.1. Taxonomy (NCBI): domain Eukaryota; kingdom Metazoa; phylum Mollusca; class Gastropoda; order Littorinimorpha; family Ranellidae; genus Monoplex; species Monoplex corrugatus. The sequence continues at coordinate 2,447 of JAPXFY010007200.1, read as the reverse complement.
CATACGGCCTACAAGTTTTAGGATCATGTTTGAAGTCTCTAGGAGGAATGTAAATCCCAGCTTTCTCTTTTTCGCTCACCAGTCTGGCTAACTGGTGCTGGTAAGGTTCCTTCTCCCTCTGAATGACACTGTCAACACTGCCGGCCACCAACGCAGGGTTACGTTCACTCTGAACATCGCTTTCAACAGTGTCATCTTTGACTGGCAGACCATTTTCAGTTTCACTGGAAAGCACACCAGACGGATCTTCCTGATTTGTGTCAGTCCATTGCAAACGACATCTTTGTCCACATCCTATCTGGTTCTCTGGGATTCTACATTCCTCGATACCACACCCAAAATCTTCCGAGTCAAAAGCCCAGTAGTTTCTGTCTCTATCAAATCCAAAGTAGTATTCCATGGAGTCCTTCTTGTTGCTCAGTTTGCACACATAGCCAGGTCTAGCAAGAGCGTTGTCCTTGACTTTCAACAGCTGTTTATCCACAAGCAGCACTGGGATGGGATAGTCCTCCAATCGTTTTCCCACATCTTTTTCAAAATCAACCAGGGAAACCAATGTTGGTGTGGGGTCTTTGAGAACAGCAGTTCTGCACCATCCAGCAGCAATCTGCTGTCTTGCACCTCCAGTTTGCCCTTACACTGACCATGCTTTTCAAACTCACTCTTCCACAAATCATGCGTATGGTTTTTTGATATTTTTCCACAAAACTGGCAGAGCAGTTTTCTTGAAGTCAGGCCCCACCAAGACACAAAATAGAAAGCTTTTGTCTAAAAGCGATGGTTGACTTTCTTTCACACGCAAGATTTTCAAAGAAGTTTGCTTCAGTGCCTTTGATTTACTGTCTGGCAAATGAAGACACTGCAAATGCAAGGCGTTCTGAATGAACATCATTTTAATGCCATTGTTGTCTTCTAGACTGATGACTTTGTCCACAGGTTCCTCATTTCCAGAAAGCTGAGGATCTTTTTCAGAACTGCTCTGTCTGTCAGTATCTACAGAGGCAAACGACAATGTCAATAACGACTCCTCACTCTTGCGTTTCTTTGCTTCTTCCATAATGAAAGCACTCCTTTCTTCGATTATACGTCGTGCAATAACACCATGCAAACCCAAGTCACGTTTCAGTTCCCCTCCATCCGCAAAGGACATGAAAACAACACCATCCACTTCTTTCTCATGAAACATGTGCAGGTCCAGGTGTGGTTTTTTTAAACTGTCATGAATGAACTGTACCACACCATCAACAGTCTTGGTTAACAATGAACAGCTTTCATCCGGACAATCTCGTCTGTAGATAATAGTTCTTGCTTTGCCATAGGAAATGTTTACATCTTTCAACAAACTTTCAAAATCGCCATAGGTGTACAATGTTTTCCCATCCATGCCATCAAATTCAAACATATTTTCTGGCGATATTCCACACACATTGACCAGCCATTGCTGAACGTCACTTTCACTTGCATCCTTTGCCAAGGCACCTGCAAAACAAAATGCACATTTCTGTTTGTAAGGTACACCACTTGTAATACCAACAAAGACAGAAACAGACAGACTGCATACATATACACATGTATGCATAAACACACACATGCATACATACTCAATACATACATATATATATATATATATGTGCACGTCTACAATACTGGAATCATCCAATAAAATGATAGGGCCCTCACTTCAGCTTCAGTTATAGCTGCCTTTGCATATGTTGGTGGATTTTTTTTTATTTCAGTTGGTTTGGCGACATGTTTCTTCAACAAAATAAAGCATTGTTCATCACCATTTGTGTTTGCCTGATTTTTTGTTGTTTTTATTTTGTCTGTGGTTGTGACAAAAAAGGCGCCAGAAAGTGGGACATGGCCTGGGTTGAAACTTGTACAACAGTGTAACTTAATCAGAACAAGCAACACACAAATGAACTGTGTGTGTCCTGCTAGTAAATAAAACATTAATCCCACCCACAATAAGCCATTGCAAAACTTCATGCAGTAAGTTGAGTTTGGTGCATCCAAAAATATGGCGATCGTGCGTTTCATTAGTTTCCACAGATAACGCTTGCATTCCGTTCTACCCACACAACACATCTGTGCTTCAACAGATTCAAAATTACTCCAAAATGCATCTTTGGGGATCATTCTTCCTGCTCATGATTCAGTTCGTTGAAATACGAAGCTGAATGCAAGTTTCTCTGAAGGTGCTTACAGCGTGGCACGTTTTGCTTCCTAGTGTAACGCACACAACCTATCCATCTTGCTCATCATCAAAGTCAATTATCTTGGCCCCATCCTCTGAATCTAAAGTGTTTGAGAACAACGAAAATGTGTACGTGACAAGCGGCACATGGCCCATGTATGCTCAAACACAAGCTGGGCATTGTTTGACTCGTCTCCACCCGACGGTTTCAAACGCACGTCACATCTGCTTGACGTCACCACAAGTGTCG
>JAPXFY010007199.1:10000-11252 GCA_030674185.1 Monoplex corrugatus | reverse complement strand
TAAAGAGAGTGTATGGATGTTGTGTGCATGAACTTTTTGTAAGGACTAGTCAGACAGCTGGGTAGAATTAGTCAGTTTATGCAATGTTTTCGGCAGTTTGATATTTACGGTTTGGGTTTTTGTCTGTTTCAGGGAAGCGCTCTTGGTGAGTACATGTTTCGTTTTCTGTCGTGCATCTGTTCTTCCTGGCATCGGTAAATTGCAGAGCATTGAAAATGATGAACATCGTCTGCTTTTTCTTGTTCTGGTCCTTGTTTTTCTCGTTGTTCTTCGTCTTGTTCTTCTTTGTTTTCTTGTTCTTGTTCTTCTTCTTCTTTCTTCTTCTTCTTCTTTCTTGTGTTTTTTTCTTCTTTTTTCTTTCTTTTTCTTGTTCTTTCTTTTTCTTGTTCTTGTTCTTCTTCTTGTTCTTCTTCTTCTTGGTCTTGTTCTTCTTTCTTCTTCTTCTTCTTCTTTTCCTCTTCTTCTTCTTCTTCTTCTTCTTCTTCTTCTTCTTCTTCTTTTTTTCTTTCTTTTTCTTCTTTCTCTTCTACTTTCTTTTTCTGTTTTCTTTCTTCTTCTTTCTTCTTCTTTCTAGTTTCGTCTTCTTTCTTCTTCATCTTCTTTTTCTGTGGTTCTGTTAACTCAGCTGGTTAACCCTCTGAAACCCACACCCTGTTCGCCAGCATCCTGCATTGCCAACGGTTATACAGATGTGAGGCGTGGACAGTCAACACGCAAAGTTACAACAAGATTAAGACAGCCGAAATGTGGTTTCTAAGAAGAATGTTGACAGTTCCATGGACAGCAAAGAAAACAAACCAGACAGTCTTGAAGGAGGCAGACACAAGAAGATCATTAATAAAGAAGATTAGGAAAAGACAAGCAACATTTATAGGATATGAAGACAGAAAAATCAAAGCACATGGTCACAACATAAAAGCTGGAGGGAAAAAGAACATCAGGTAGACCCAGAGAGAAAATATTGGACAGAGTTGTTGGGTGGCTGAGGACAGACAGAGAGATGTACTTGCAGCAACAAGAGATAGATTTGTATGGAGGGCCATGATCGCCAACACCACAGGGCAGGGTACATGATGATGATGCAACACTAGAATCAAGGGGAAAAGTCCTTTGTATTAATTAACACATTAAATCAGGGAAGATGAGTGAACAGACACTTTTTCATTGAACTTCTGACGATACTCACATTCTGTTTTTCACTGTTGTGACATTGTATTACTGTCCTCACTTCATGCCAAGTTACATTTCACTG
>JAPXFY010007199.1:0-2500 GCA_030674185.1 Monoplex corrugatus | reverse complement strand
TCATTGTAGCTGTTTGTTCCCAGTACATATTCCTGATTATTCGTAGATCTTTTCCATCGACATTGAGTCTCTCCAGTTGGTTGATCAATTCTTCATGTCGTACCCGATCGAAAGCCTTGGTATAGTCAACAAAGCATAAATACAAATCCTTATTCATCTCAACTGACCTCTTTATGATAGTTCTTAGGATGTATATGGCATTAATACTTCCTTTCCCCTCCACAAATCCACACTGTTCTTCTGCTATTTCTCTTTTGATTCTATTCCTTGTCCTCATCATGATTATTCTTAACAGGATTTTTGTTACATGACTCTCAAACTGATTGTGCGATGGAGTTCGCATTCTATAGCCCCTGTCTTCTTTGGAAGTGCAATGAAAATTGATTTTGACATATCTTTGGGGATTTTTCCTGTGTCATAAATTTCATTTAGGAGGACTGTTATTTTTTCTATGCCAAATTCCTCCAGGGCTTCAATCACCTCTGTAGTAATGTTGTCTGGTCCTGGGGCTTTTCCTGGTTTCATCTTTTTCAATGCTGCTCTGACTTCATCTTTCATTATGGGTGGTCCTTCAAATTTCTTTTTTATAATGTGTTCTTCGTTTCTGTCATCCTCAAAAAGGTCTTTAATGTACTCTCCCCATCTGTCTAATACCTTGTCTTTTTCCATGATAAGCGTGCCATCTTTTGATTTTAAGCAACCAGTTGATGTGCATGTATTTTTCCTGTGAACAATTTCTTCAATTTGTCTGTACATACCCTGAGGATCCATTTTGTGTCGTTCTTCTATCTCTTTGCATTTTGTGTTCAGCCAAGCTTCCTTAGTTTCATTCCACCTATACCTGATTTCTTTGTTTATCTTCCTGTATATCTCCTCGTTTCTCTTTGCCTTCCTCCTTTTCTCCATCAGGCCCAAAATTTCATTAGTCATCCAGCTCTTTTTTGCTTTTCTTTTTGCCTTAGGTATTTCCTCACAAGCTTCATTTATAGAACTTTTCAACTTTGTCCATTGTTCCTCACTGTCACCAACGTCTTCCAGAGCACTGAATTTGTTTTGAACATGTACATTAAATTTTTGACGTATCATTTCATCTGTCTTCAAGAGTCCAAGGTTTAGTTTGATGTTGCTTTTGGTCTGTTTCCTTTTCCTCAATTTCAGCCTAAACCTTCCCACTACAGGATTGTGGTCACTGTTGCAGTCTGCGCCTGGTAGTGTTTTTGCTGACAGTAAAGAATTTCTAAATCTTTTGTTGATCAGGATGTAGTCAATTTGATTTTTGGTATTATCTCCTGGACTCATCCAAGTCCATTTTCTTCTGTTAGGCTGCTCAAACCAGGTGTTTCCTACTATGAACTCATTCATCTGTGCCCATTCTACAAGCTTCCCCCTTCTTTCGTTTTGTGTACCAAGGCCATGAGGTCCAACTATATTATATTGAATGTTATAGAGAACCAATACTGTTGTATGGATGCGAGGCGTGGACAGTCAGCAAGCAAAGCCAGAGCAGGATCGAGGCAGCCGAGATGTGGTTTCTCAGAAGAATGTTGAGAGTTCCATGGACAGCAAAGAAAACAAACGAGACAGTCTTGATGGAGGCAGACACAAGTAGATCACTGATAAGGAAGATTAGGAAAAGACAAGCAACATTTATAGGCCATTTTATGAGGAAGGGGGATTTGGAGCACCTGGTCACAACGGGAAAGCTGGAGGGAAAGAGAGCACCAGGTAGACACAGGGAGAGAATGCTGGACGGACTTGCAGAGTGGCTGGGGTTGAGGAGGGTTGGGGAGATGCTGGGGGCAACGAGAGATAGAGATGGTAGGAAGTCCATGGTCGCCAACGCCATGCAGCAGGGCACCTGATGATGATGATGATATACTCATCATCTGAGCCACTGGAGTGGCTGGAGAGCGTGAGACAAGTCTTTCACTATGCTATAATGATGAGTTACAATGGGGGATGATAATCATGACGCCATGGAGTTCCGCTGTGGATTGAGACTGTGTGACAGGGCTGTACTCTGTACTTCCCCTTTCAAAACAGATTCAAGGGTAAACCAGGCGCCAGAAGAGACAGACACCTGCGGTGTTGGTCAAGGGCATTTGAGCAACACCTACAAGAAGTACTGGATTTCAAGCATCCATGTAGTGGACGAGGCTCGAGTGTGTTGTCCCAGTCTTACCATGGCGCGGTCAACTGTGGTGAGGAGCCCGTTAGGGTTGAAAAATCCCACAGTTTTTCTCTCACAGGATGATGGGATTCGAACGTACTACCTTCCAGTCCATTGCTCTGATCACTCTGCTATGGTGACCTTTTTGTATTTTATTTGTTTCGTTTTTTTTTGTTTTTTTTATTGTTTCATTTTTTACAAACGTGTCGTGATATTTATCGGAATAAATATGACATCAGTCATGACAGACTATGATTTGTCTTACGGGTGCTCTCCTGTGTTTATGTGTTTGGCTGGCATCTCTCTCTCTCTCTCTCTGTCTCTCTCTCT
>JAPXFY010007198.1:0-11253 GCA_030674185.1 Monoplex corrugatus | reverse complement strand
CCCCATCTGTCCTATATTGTGTCTTTTTTCAATGGTAAGCGTACCATCTTTTGATTTTAAGCAACTAGTTGATGTGCACGTCTTTTTCCTGTGGGCAATTTCTTCAATTTTTCTGTGCATGCCGTGAGGATCTGCTTTGTGTCAGTTTCCTATCTCTTTGCACTTTGTTTTCAGTCAAGCTTCCTTAGCTTCATTGCACCTATTCTTGATTTCTTTGTTTATCTTCCTGTTTATTTCCTCCTTTCCCTTTGTTTTCCTGCCTTCCTCCGTTCTTCCTTCAAGCGTCATCCAGTTCATTTTTACTTTTCTATCTACTCTAGGGAGATCTTCACTAGTACATTTATCGAGTTTCTCAACTTTGTCCACTTTTCCTCACTGTCTCCAAGTCTCCAGAGCTCTGAATTTGTTTTGAAAATTGTACACTGCTTTATTTTACGGGTCGCGTCATCTGTATTTAAGAGTCCAAGATTTAGTTTGATGTTACTTTTGGTCTGTTTTCTTTTCCTCAGTTTCACCCTTAAATCTTCCCATAACAGAATTGTGGTCACTGTTGCAGTCTGCCCCTGGTAATGCTTTTGCTGTCAGCAAAGAATTTCTAAATCTTGTGTTGATCACGATGTAGTCAATTTGATTTTTATATTATCTCCTGGACTTATCCATGTCCACTTTTTTTCTGTTAGGCTGCTCAAACCAGGTGTTTCCTTCTATGAACTCATTCATCTGTGCCCATTCCACAAATTTCTCTCCCCTTTCATTTTGTGTACCAAGGCCATGAAGTCCAACTATATCCTCTACCCTATTGTGTCCCACTTTAGCATTACAAACTCCCATTATTATTGTAACTACCTGTGATTTGCATTGAACCTTGGCCATCTCTAATATTGCGTACTGTTGTCAAGTTCGTCCCGAGTACTCGCAGATGTTGGTGCATATACCTGGATGATATTGATATCAGATGTCTTGCCATCCAGTTAAACCAGCAAAACTCGGTCTGATACAGCCCAGTATTTCTTAACTGCTTTTGACTTATAATCAAAGGACACAACTCTTGAGAATTATCTCCCATGTTGTATAGAACTTCTCAAATCTAACACAGCTTACGCTACCCACTCAGCTAGCATAGAAGCAGACACAAAGTACAAAAACAGCAAGCTCAGAACACTCCTCAAAAAAGAGTGCCCAAGCCTACCTTTATACTCTGCAACTACCCTACACACAACTATGAGAGAGGAGAGAAATACATACAATATATTGGTCTTATGTTCAAGATTGACATAGTCTTTTATTTTTGAACTGACCAAACACACACTTGTCCCTTTCTATCATGATTCCTACTCCTCTTTCATGTGTGTTTCCACCAGAACATATTATTTTATGCTCGCCTGATGTTATCATGCCTGCCCTCATTCCATCTCACTTCCACCCATCCTGAAATATTGATGTTAAGCCTTTGCACCTCAATCTTAACATTTTCTAGTTTTCCCTTTTGCAGCAATGTCCTCACATTCCATATTGCAATTTGTGTATTTTTTAGTGTGATCGCTGGTTCCCACGACAACCTACAAGGCAGTAGGGGTGATTTTTCTTTCAGGGTTTACTCCCTTTGCCTTATTCTCCCTTGAGATAACCACAATGCAGTGGTGCTACTTACCCATGGCTGGGGGTCTTATTCATGGGCACCAGGTATGTCCACACGCCAGTCGGTCTGCGTGCTGCATGTCTGGGGGCCAGACTTCCTCCGAATCCTTCGAGTTTTAACCTGAGTCCATAAGGTGATCAATTACCACATGTCGCCACGAAGAGGCACAGTGTAGGCTTGCTGATGGAGAGGTATGTACTGACAGGGAGAGACTTATGCATTTTGCTCTCCTTTTGGCATAGCTGCAAGCAGCAGTGCTAACCAGCAGTGCAGGCTGAAAGCGAGAGGTGACAAGCACAGAGTCACTAGCTAACACACTAGACGCATCACATCAGCCATTTGACACACATATCAGACAACATTATTCAATACTGTTACAGCCATTGTTTTCAGGATTCAAAGGCTCTTACCACATGTTCAAATGGGATATGGGTGTAGATATTTCAGATCCTCCAGGTTAGCATACGTGGAGATCTATCAGAGACTGCTCTCCCGTCGAGTGCATAAACGTGCAGAACATCAAGTAAACACATTCAAAATCCTAAATCCATTTCAGAGGTCAATAGCTTACGAAAACATCATTGCCCAATACCTCTACCTCTGCCATTCAAACCATGTTAGGGAGAAAAAGCCAAACACGCCCACTTGTGTGTATGGAAACTGCAGACCATGTACAGATAAAAATATTGATGCTCTTGAACACCAACTGAGTCAAATCATTTCAGAAGCATGAATACTTACCTACATTTCTCCACCTTTCATTATTACCTTTATTCGTACACAAGTTTCCTTGTCCATTTGATTCATAATGGAAGGGACATAATTACAGGGTGCTACAACCACCTATGTATTGCTTGCTGGTTGTCATGACAGCACTCATCATCATCATCAGGTGCCCTGCCTCATGGCGTTGGCGATCATGGACTTCCATCTGTCTCTATCTCTCGTCGCCCCCAGCATCTCCTCCACCCTCCTCGTCCCCAGCCACTCTGCAAGCATTTTCTCCCTGGGTCTACCTGGTGCTCTCTTTCCCTCCAGCTTTCCCATTGTGACCAGGTGCTCCAAATCTCCCTTCCTCATAAAATGGCCTATAAATGTTGCCTGTCTTTTCCTAATCTTCCTTATGAGTGATCTATTTGTGTCTGCCTCCATCAAGACAGTCTCGTTTGTTTTCTTTGCTGTCCATAGAACTCTGAACATTCTTCTTAGAAACCACACTACCATCTGGTTTATCACAAATGACGTTAACAAAAGCAAGGAAAATATTGTCTTATCTAACTAAGCTGTAAATATTCTGGCATGCTAAACAAAGACATGGTGATTGGTGATTGCAACAATATCATTATTTATCTCGATATCTATGATGACAACACTTTACATCTCTACATCTAGATCAAGTACAGAAGGCCACATAATCATTGTTACACTTTTGGAAATCTGTTAGCAAGGGTAAGGACAAAAATGTTTCCAAATGTTTGTGTGTTTCCTTACTTTTTCTTATGTTCACTTGTATATCCATTTCTGTCTGTTTTGTTTCACCACGAAAGAATAAAATAAAACCAGACAATCGTAATCTGTTTCCACCAATCCCTCCACCCCCTTCTGCACTCTACCACATTGTAATGACGTCACTATCATCTGGATATATGACTGCTGATGACAATGTAAACAGTCCAGGTTCTTTCGATGCAAATAACACTATATCCATCCCAGTCAGACATGTAGTCATGATCAGCATAGAAAGCCCTGAATGTAGCATACAAATTGTCTCCCTATCTATTTATGGCAACAACAATTTTCTGAGAAAAAAAATCAGTGATTCTTTATATGACATTCGACACCTGGTTCAAGTATACAAGGCTAAAAAAATCGTAGTTTATGTTTCGCCTTGCTCTCGGCATTGTATGGGTAAAAAGTGTTTCCAACTGTTCTTCTCCTTTCATCCTGAAGAGAAAACACCTCAACAGCTACCCAGTGGTTTGTTTAACTGTTCAGTGGACCACTATTCCAGCTTTCAACACCACCTGGACTGTAACCTGAGGGTAGAATGTGAAGATGGACAGGATGAAACAAAAACACTGTCCCTATAGCAATTCTGACTGTCAGGGTGGAGTGCCATTATGTGGCCATTGCTACAAAATCATCAGCAGTAACGTTCTACGTAAATTTGACGGTTCTGAAAGACCTGCTGATCAAAGAGCTCATCAGTATTGCAGTTCTGTAGGAGGCACTCTGGGAATGCCTAAATGGACATTGACTGGTGTAAGACAATGCAGAATTTGACCAAACGACAATTGATTGTGTCAGAAGAGGTTTGGATTGGATTGTATTCTGGTGACATGTTGCTGTCTAACATGTACAGACAGAATATCGTTAGCCATGACAGGACTGTTCTTTACCACTCTGTGAGTAAGCCACATGGTCAACCTGTGAGAGTGGGCAAAAAGTGTGTGTCACATACTATAGACCTTGTACAGAGTTTAGATCCAAGTTTTGTACATCTTTTAATTTACGTACGTGTCCACAAAACTCGGAGCTAGATATTGGAGCAATGTGTGAATTAAAGACAAAGAACAATAATAAAAAAAAAAAACGAAAAACATGAAAATAAAATTTCTCACATCACGTATTATGTTGACTACAAGACAACAATCTCTGACAACATGTCCTGATGGTCAAGTGACGCATATATATCTTGTGTGCAGTTCACACCAGTCTAATGTGTGTGGTCCAAGGCACACGTCTTGTGGTTTTCACAGCAACATGTCATATACACATGGTGGGTTTAATTCAACAGATCATCAGGTCACTTCAGTCCCTAGATATATGTGTGATGATGGTGTCACTACGCTGTCTTACACTCTGGTATGTGACTTTAGATATGATTGTCCTGATAAAAGTGATGAATTCTTCTGTAAACAACCTCCTTGTGTCAGTATGTTTACCTGCACTAATGGTCAGTGTGTGTCCTATGACAACATCTGTGACCGAGCATTCCATTGTCTGGACACATCTGATGAAAACAATTGCTTTAGATCTATACATGAAAAAATAGATTGGACACAACGTTTTCCTTCTCCAGCCTATCATCAAGTTTGATGGTGTCAACTACTTCTCTTCAACCCCAATGAAATCTAACCAGTCCTGTCCTGACACTCATTATCGTTGTACTGGTACGTTCAATGACTGTCTTCCTGTCTACACACGATGTAATGGAATGTATGACTGTATGGACCACGAGGACGAAGAAGATTGCAATCAAGTAACATGTCCTGGATTCTTCCATGTAGATCTACTACAGTTTGCATTCATGATGACCACTTGTGTGATAGCTGGCCTCACTGCCCACTGCATGATGATGAGATGGCATGTGATGTGACCTGTCCTGTGGGATGTCTATGTCAAGGTTACACTTTTCTGTGTGTCCAGCCTTTCCCTGCCTCAGTATTTCCATGGCTCCGATATTTAAATGCCACAGGTTCAGGCATGACTATGTCTGATGTGATTAAGCACACCTATTGATTCAGCTGAGTCTTACCCACTGCTCTTTGACTGTCCTTCCTGACACACGTTTGGTCAATCTGAAGTTTCTTGATCTCTCAGGTAACCATCTGCAGCATGTCAACATGACCCATTTCGTTGGTCTAGAAAATCTACAGACTGTGTCCTTATCAAACAACCCTGTTACTTCACTTTATACGTATCTCCCATCTGTAACTCATCAAAACACGCTAACAGCAATAGATCTGTCCCATACCAAACTAACAAGTTTGACTCCAACGTTCTGTCAAAGTTTTCCCATTTGAGGAAACTTAACTTATCTTTCACCACTATCCGCACGATCAGTTCTTCTGGTTTTCAGTTCACTCCACGGCTAGCTAAATTGTACATGGACTAAAAACTTTTCCACCAGACATTTTCAAAAGTGTTTTCCATCTTCATATCATTTCAACACAGAACTATAAATTATGTTGTGATGAAATATTGCCTGATGATTTTGATTCTTCTTTCTGCTATGCCCCCCATAATGTCATTTCATCATGTAAAGATTTACTGCAGTCAGAAATGTATCGTGTGTTTCTCTGGTTGATCAGCTCTCTGTCATTGATGGGTAACGTTTTCTGTTTTGTGGCACGATTGTATGTGAGGAAGAAGAGCTCTTCAAGTGGCTTCAATGTCTTTGTCACCAACCTGACAATGGCTGACTTTCTGATGGGTGTTTACATTGCTATCATTGGAGTGGCCGACGAACTATTCCGTGGTAAATACCTCCACTATGATGAGACCTGGATGACCAGTGTTGCTTGTAAAGTGGCTGGTTTTCTGTCTCTGTTGTCCAGTGAAGTATCAGCTCTGATGATCTGGCTTATAACGCTTGATCGCTTCGTTGTCCTTCGTTTTCCATTCAGCTCCTTACGGTTTGAGAAAACATCAGCATCAGTGGCTTGTGTGTTGACTTGGTTTGTTGGTTTGTTTCTTGCCTTGTTGCCTTTACTTCCAGTGACATCACACTGGCACTTCTATAGTCAGACAGGAATATGTATTCCACTGCCAGTTATGGGACGACAGTTTCCATGGATGGGTTTATTCTTTCAGTGTTATGATTGTTTTTAACTTCATTTTATTTTTATTCATCTCAGCTGGACAAGCTGTCATTTACTGGTCGATACAGAAAAATGCCTTGACATCCAACATTACCAAAGTGTCACAGGACACAGCCATAGCACGGCGGTTGATTACTGTTGCTGTAACAGACTTTATGTGCTGGTTTCCTGTTGGACTGTGTGGACTTTTGGCGTTGGTTGATGTTCCCATCCCTGGAGACGTAAACGTGGCCTTGGCTATTTTTGTGCTGCCTTTGAATTCTGCTCTAAATCCGTTTGTCTATACGTTCAACACTTTGGTAGAAAAGCGGAAAAAATTACACGAAGCCAAACTTATGCAATGGCTGCAATCCAACACTGACATTTTAGAGACTATATGACAGGCTGGAAGACATACCATACAAGAATATAGCGTTATGCCTCTTGGTTTGTTTCTTTGATCATGTCATGGTCAAGAATGCTTGGAACAACCTGGGTTACCACAATTCGTGTTCCTCGGTCCTGAATGATTGAACACAGTAACACCATCATGAGAATTTTTCTTCTTTGGTTTAACAATTCTCCATAGGGATCACTTTCGTACCACATGCTGTTATTTTTCTAAATGTGACAGTTTGAGAAAATCCAGTCCCTGGTTTGTACTGTATTACGTGCCAATCATCCTCATATATTAATGATACGATTGTTTGAGTCTGGTTTTGGTTTGGTATTGTATCAATATTGCGATAATGATCCAGGAAAAAGTAAACATACACTGTCGGAATTGAAAAAGGGACGGGCGTGTTACTCAACTGGATAAATGTCAGGGTTCCATTTGGAAGGTCGGAGGCTCAATCCACCATGACAGCTCTGCTTAGCCGAAATTTTCAGATCTCTCAGGTCAACATGTGTTCCAAACATGCCAGTGCCTGAAGCCCCTTTTTGTGTATACGCATGCAAGATATCAAACATCTGCACTAAAGATCCTGTAGGCCATGTCAATGGTTGGCTTTTGGAAACATGACAACAACCAGCCCACTAAAGACATACCATGCAGACTGTGCAGCAAGATACTGCCTGCACAGTGTGGGCTAAACATTTTGCATTCAGTAAGAAGATTACCGGTGTATAGTGATGATGTCAGTGTATGTATGTTGTGAATGAGTGTGAATTGAGAAGGACTAGTTAAAAACACAAACACCAACACAGCCATCTTCGACTATGACACATTGCTTATGACTCACTATGTAAGCTATGGTGTGTGGTACTTCCACAGAACGTCGTTGTATACTTCACTGCTCTGTACACTTTACTGCTCTGTACTATGTACTCCTATACATTTTACTCCTCTGTACACTTTACTCCTTAGGAGTAAACCCTGATAGTAAATCCGGTGTGGGGCCCCTAAGGCGGTTGGATGGCAAACTTTGTCACTTTCCAGCAGCTCCTGCGGCCGCGTTGGCACCAAAACGTAACAGCCCTGCTGTTCCTTTGGATCTGTCAGTGAGGTGGAGAGGGGGGACAAGCTGCATGGGCAACAGCCTGTCTTCCATATTACACTGCCCAGGCTTACATCCGTCCATTCATCCACAAACACTCTGCACCTACGACCTGGAGAGGACACTCTAGCTTCGCTACTAGCACTAGTGTCAACACAACACGGGAAGCAACAGATACCGGTGATAAGTCATTGCTCAATTGGTGTAGAGCTGATGCCAGGGGTTGCTTTTGACGGTGGGAGAGACCTTCGTGTCTTACTGGACAGCTACCGCCCGCCTAAGCTGTGCAGCCCCCAGCCAGTTAGGTGCTGTCCCGCCACAAGCTGCTTTCTTCATTGGGTGCATGAAAATTAGGAGAAAATCTGACAAGCAGGTCGTTAATTACCGCACCAATCAAAAGGAAAATTCAAGCAACGGATCAGGAAACGGATCACCAATGAAACTGGGCTGTTGGAATGTCCGAACTATGATGTCTGGGCTCTCCCAATATCTGCAAGACATCAGCGACGCCAGAAAGACGGCCGTCATGAACAGCGAGCTAACGAGGCTCAATGTGGATTAATAATAATAATAATAATATAATAAAATAATTACAATATTTATATAGCGCAAAATCTCGACAAAATCAAATCTAAGCGCTGAAACAGACACACACGCACGCACGCACGCACGCACGCACGCACACCACGCACACACACACACACACACACACACACACACGCATGGCTATAAATAGGGAGAAAGAATAAAAGCAATAAAAGCAAGAATAAAAGCAATGGAAAATTATAGAGAGCATATCATATACAATTATATATTAAAACAAAGTGATTCCCCTCCGAGCGGAGACAGGCTGCAGAGGGGGGTTGATTGAGGTTAGGATTTTATGCAGAGGAGAAAAGGTGAGTTTTGAGAGCGGACTTGAAGGAGACAAAAGTAGGTTGCTGACGGACTGAGAGAGCAAGTTTGTTCCAGGAGAGTGGACCAGAAACAGAGAAGGCTCGTGGACCATAGGTATTGAGCTTAGTGCGTGGAAAGCGAAAAGTCAGAGGATCGGAGGCAGAGTGGAGGGTACGTGAGGGAACATAGATCTCAAGTAGGCTTGACAGGTAATCGGGGGCTGCGTTATTGAGGCTTTTGTAGCACATGGTGTCTAGTTTGTACTGTATGCGCTTTGATACAGGGAGCCAGTGAAGTTGTGCCAGGAGAGGAGATATGTGGTCAGCTTTTTTCTTTTTGAGTACAAGGCGTACAGATTTGTTTTGAATGCGCTGTAGGATGTGAATGGTGGAGGCAGGAAGACCAGACAGGAGTGAATTGCAATAGTCAATGCGAGACATTATGAAGGAGAGAACGAGTTTTGCAATTGTTTTGACAGAGAGATACTTCCTGATCAGGCTTAAACGATGGAGATGATAGTAGCAAGATCTGGCAGTTTGAGAAACAAAGTTGTTCATGGAGAGGGTAGAGTCAATGCAGACACCAAGGTTTTTAGCTGAATCAGAAATTGGGACTGATGTGTTACATAATGGGAGAGAAAGAGGAGGCAGCTGAGAAAGTTTCTGACGGGTGCCAATGAGGATAGCTTCTGTCTTGTCGTCATTAAGCTGAAGTTTGTTGAACGTCATCCAGTTCTTAATGTCCGAGTAACACTCAGTGGTGCGAGTCAACAGGCGCTGTATATTATCAGGTGAGTCACTGTCTTGAAGTTGGGTGTCATCAGCATAGAAGTGGTGTTTTATAGAGTGCTATAAATGTTGCATGTCTTTTCCTAATCTTCGTTATGAGTGATCTACTTGTGTCTGCCTCCATCAAGACTGTCTCGTTTGTTTTCTTTGCTGTCCATGGAACTCTCAACATTCTTCTGAGAAACCACATCTCAGCTGCCTCAATCTTGTTCTGGCTTTGCTTGTTGACTGTCCACGCCTCACATCCGTACAACAGTATTGGTTCTATATAACATTCAAGAACTCTCGTCCTGATGTTAATTGATAGGCATTTGTTGGTAAGAATGCTTGTTATCTTCTTCAATGCTGTTTTGGCTTGGCCAATTCTGCCGGCTATTTCCGATGTGTATCTGCCGTCTGATGAAATGACCGTTCCCAGGTATTTGTACTTATTATTTGGGGGTTCTGCCTGTGTACTTTTCAAGTTGTGCCATTTGCTGTTATTTTGCATGAGGGGATTTCATGTTTTTTACTGATCACCATGACGTCAGTCTTCCTGCTGTTTAGTTCCAACCCCTTTCCTTTGCTTTCTATTTCTAGTATATTCACAAGGTTTTGTAGGTCCCTTTCATTTTCTGCAATTGGCAAGGTGTCATCTGCATATCGAATGTTGTTTATCATTTTCCCTCCAACCTTTAATCCAGGGTCTTATTCTAGGTTTCTCATGATGTTTTTGCTGTAAAGTGAAAACAGATCTGGTTACAAAACACAACCCTGTCTGACTCCTCTTCTGATGTTTTAGGAAGAGCTTATATTGTTTTCTATTCTCATTGCAGCTGCTTGTTCCCAGTGCATATTTCTGATTATTCGTAGATCTTTTCCATCAACATTGAGTCTCTCCAGTTGGTTGATCAATTCTTCATGTCTTACAAAATCGAAAGCCTTTGTATACTCAACAAAACATAAATACAAATCCTTATTCATCTCAATTGACCTCTCTATGATAGTCATTATGACTGTAACTTCTTGTGATTTACATTGGACTTTGGCCATCTCTAATACTTCGTAGAAGTTGTCGATGTCTTCCTGAGTACTTGCGGATGTTGGTGCATTCACCTGGATGATGTTGATATCAAATGGTTTGCCTCCAATTTGACCAGCAAAACTCTGTCAGACACAGCCCAGTATCCCTTAACTGCTTTTGATTTGTCTTTGTCCATTATGATGCCTACTCTTCTTTCATGTGAATTACCACCAGAGTATATCACTGTATATTCTCCTGATGTTATCATGCCTGCCCCCCTTCCATCTCACTTCTTATATCTGTTACGAACTGAAATATTTTGTTTGATATCTTTCCAGTTCATAGACTCGTGAGGAAAATTCAAAATGGCTGCCCCCTCAGAGCTGCGTCAGAAACAAAGAGCAGTGCTTGAATTCCTTGTTGCTGAGGGGGAAACCCCTGTGAACATTCACATACGATTACAGAATGTGTATAGTTCGCAGGTGAGTCTGTTTTCTGAATGATGAAAAGGTGGGAACTGCGAGCGTAGCCAATAAACCCCGTTCTGGCCGGCCGTCCACTTCTGTGAATCCTGCCAATGAAGCAAAAGTAGATGCTTTGATTAGAGAAGATAGGCGCATAACTCTTGAGGAGTTGGCAGAAAACCTTCAGTGAGCCATGGAAGTGCTTATAACATTGTTGAATCACTTGGGTTTTCAAAAATATGTGCACGTTGGGTACCAAGAGAGCTGACTACCGAACGCAAGACTGACAGGGTCAACGCCTGCACTGGACTTCTTGAACAAAGTCAAAGAAACAACACCTTCTTTGGAAGGCTCGTTACCGGTGATGAAACAAGGATTCA
>JAPXFY010007197.1:7500-11253 GCA_030674185.1 Monoplex corrugatus | reverse complement strand
ATCATGATTATCATCCTCATCGACATCATCATCATCGCATTGTAAAAACTCTTCCAGCTTCTGTGACCACTGAGTTGGCATAGAAAATGGGATGAAAAAAAAGGTGAGCACGAAGGTAACCTCCCTGGGTGCAATGATCCTAAAAAAAACATTAAAAAATCCCAAAGTGAGTTTGTTCAGCCGCAGCCGACGCTTTGCCACATCCAAGTGAGTCCTCAACGGGACAAAGGCATTGTCTGATGACGCAGACGGAAACATCAAGCAATAAAATCAAGCGGCCCTATGGAAGCAAAACACAAGGTTATCAGTGTCACACACTGACCTGAAACAAACCCCTTGACAGACACAGACACAGACACAGACAGTTCACGACCTGTGAGATGAGACGTCTCGGAAGAACAGCAAGCAAGACCATAAAAAAATATGATCAGAAACAAGGAGAGCGGAGATATGGTTGGAACATTTGTCAACAGTTACATCACACAACAGGGGATCACGACATGCGACTGTATCTCAAAACCGAACTGGTCAGTGAGTTGATATTTTGGGTCATACGCAGACATCTTGCCTGTGCAAATGTATCAACCACGACCTGAAGGAATAGAGTCGCATGATCGAAAGAGACAAGTTGAACTCTTCTTTACCGTCATTCTGGCCAAAACTGCTGAGGAAATAGTGTGAAAAAATGCGGGACAGATCTAGCCATCGGAACAACCGGACGCAATTACGTGGGGAAAGATGTGCTACCAGACTTACCAGGAGATAAGACAGAATATATATGTGTATACAGGTGTATACATATATGTGTATATTCATGACATGATGACATGCACGTGGTGGATATTGTTTGTAGGTTTTCGATCTTGTGACTCCGATAGCTCATGGTCATGGTCCATACATATGCATAAGCAAAATGTCTGCTGCAGCAACCAAAACATCAACCAAATCACTGATCGGTTTGTTTTAAGATGTAGTCGAATGTCAGATCAATTGGTTAGCTAGGCCACCTGACCACAATCCAGTCAACCAGTCAACCCTTTGAGCCTACACCACCGTATACACACACACACACACACACACACACACACACACACACACACACACACACACACACACACACATTACAGACTTCAGAGCCAAAGAAAGACCACAACGGTGCTGGATTGATGGAGTAACACAGTCCAATTTGCAGCATGCTCCTACGCCAAGCTTCCACTGTTCAACTACAGACCATCAGTAAAAGATCATTGATTGATTTGGTTCAGTTTTTTATGTCGACATCCACCTCAGGTGATATGGCCGACGGGGATAACCACCCCAGGGTGGTGGGGGAAGGCGGACTTATCTAATCCTTATACTGACACCACCAGACCAACAATGATGTTAAGATGGGACAGTGGGATGGCCAATTTTAATATAGCGCACCCCGGGATTCGAACCCATAACCATTAGTATGTGAATCCGACTCTCAAACCAACTGAGCTACTGACGCCCGCAAAAAAAAAAAAAGATCGTGAAACATGGAAACATTATCTGGCATGACCATCTGTTTTCTTTCTTTCTTTATTTTCGTGGAATGCAGCACGGTGCTGAAGTTTTAACAACTGATCTTCAGAATAACCAGATCTTCTGTGCGCGTTTATTTTATGATTTTTTTTTTTATGTCATACAGATGTGTGACAATTTACAGCGTAAACTGCTAAAAGCGAGAAAGCAAAACTCGTACAAAAATCGATGTTCTCTCGCTAGTAAACTGATCATAATGCTGGTATAGAAATGTAGGTTACTTCACAATAGATGCAGTTTGGTGGTAGTTTAGTCGTTGTGCCAGCGTGTCTCATGAGAAAGCTGCCACTCAACAACACACACACACACACACACACACACACACACACACACACACACACACACACACACACACACACACACACACACACACACACACACACACACACACCAAAGACATTGCAGAACACACCCAAACACAAATCAAGAACGCTAACTGTAACTAGAAATGACGTCACTTCCTTCATGACACCAGTCGCCTTTGCGCAGTGATGAGGAGGGGAGAAGAATAGCAGATGATGGTGGGGAGAACAGTGGCAGAATGGTTCAGACGTTCGCCTGCCAATAACTAAACTCGAGACTCCAGGGTTCGCTCCCCGCACAGGCCTTGACTATTCTCCTCAGTTTGACCGGAAAATCGAACTGAACATCTAGTCCCTCGGAAGGGGACGAAAAACGAGTCGGACCCGTATGCCTTCTGGCTGCGCACGCTTAAGATCCCACGACAGTTGAAAATCGTGAAGAGCAGGGCATTGCCCTGCTGCCTTGGTATAAAACATTAGAGAGATAGGTTGATTTTCCAGGTCCCACCCCTTGAAGACCAATTAGTCTTCTTGCCTTTCTGAAGTCTTGGTAAAAAAAGAAAAATGTGAAATATGAATTTGAATCGAGGGAGAGGGGATGAGCGCCGCCCTCGTGGTGCTGGCCCCGAGAAAAGTTGAGGTCCCTGCCACCTCACTCCCTTACGACCCAGGGTAATGGCACCACCTAGGTAGGACCACAGGACCTGGCCAGCTCGTGGGTTTATGTGCAGGCTTAAGGCTTGTGCCGTGATCGTTCTGGATCTTCTCCATTACACGGCACCTGTGACGTTAGTGCGTATGGGATTCATTCCAGAGCGCGGAGAAGACATCTTGAGAAAATGAAATTGAAACTGAAACTGAAAGTGATGAGCACAAAAGACTAACGACTTGTAAAGTTGTGGGTTCGATTCTTATCACTCCAGTCAAAATCACTGTGGGATTGTGCGGCCCTATCCGGCTTCTACCCAGATGTGGTTTCTCAGAAGAATGTTGAGAGTTCCATGGACAGCAAAGAAAACAAACGAGACAGTCTTGATGGAGGCAGACACAAGTAGATCACTCATAAGGAAGATTAGGAAAAGACAGGCAACATTTATAGGCCATTTCATGAGGAAGGGGGATTTGGAGCACTGGTCACAACGGGAAAGCTGGAGGGAAGGAGAGCACCAGGTAGACTCAGGGAGAGAATGCTGGACGGACTTGCAGAGTGGCTGAAGACAAGGAGGGTGGAAGAGATGCTTGAGGCAACAAGAGATAGAGACAGATGGAAGCCCATGATCGCCAACGCCATGCGGCAGGGCACCTGATGATGATGATAACCCAGTGTTGAGCATGCTATAGAGTCATTGAGAAGACTGAGACCACACAGTCGAGTTTCAACCACTTTTTTAGGACCATCGCGCTCAGAGAGGTTACCTCTGTGCTCACCTTTCTTCTCTCCCCATTTTCTACGCCCCCTTAATGGCCACAGAAGCTGGCACAGTTTTATTTTACAATGCCATGATGATGACGTCGATGAGGATGATAATCATGATGCTATGGATTTCCAGCTAGGATTGAGGCTGCGTGAGAGGGCTGTACTCTACGCTTACTATCACAATATATCCTGGCGTCAACCAGGCACAAGAGATACAGACACCTACGGTGCTGGTCAGAAGATTTGAGAAACACCCTCAATGACGCATCCGTGAAGTGGATGAGACTGGACTGTAGGGTTCCAGTCTTCCGAAAGAGCCCATAGCACGCCTAACTCTGGGTTGGAGCCGGTTAGAGCCGAAAAATCCCACAATGTTTTTGTTTGTTTGTTTGTTCATTTATTTGTTTGTTTGTTTTGGTTCTGTTTTTTGAAGGGATTTGGTGGGGATTTGAACCTACAACCTTCCAG
>JAPXFY010007197.1:0-2500 GCA_030674185.1 Monoplex corrugatus | reverse complement strand
AGAGAGGACAGAAAAAGGGAGAGAAAGAAAGAAAGAGAGATAGACAGACAGACAGAGACAGAGACAGAGAGACACACAGACACACAGACACACAGACGTACAGACACAGACAGGCAGAGAGAAAGAGAGACAGACAGACAAACACACACACATACAGACACACACACACACACACACACACACACACACACACACACACACACACACACACACACACACAAGATAGAGAGACAGACAGAGACACACACACAAACACAAGCTGGCAGAGAGAGAGAGAGAACAGACAAACAGACAGACAGACAGACAGAAACAAACAGGGACAGAGAGACCTTATGATTATCTGCATTCTGTATCATTCTCTTCACCCACCCCTCTCCTCCGTTTGGTTTTCATAAGGGATTGAAACCTCACATGACGGCACTGAGCTCTTCCTAAACCTTTGATTTAAAGTGTTAAGCGTTTTTTTGCATTATCACGGCAGGAATCAATCAATATCTTTCGTTCTGCAATCTTTATCCCCGCAGAGCATAACACCTTCACATGCTGTTTCTAGATTTAAGTGTATAAAGCACATGGCAACATCAACTGATATTTTCAACAACAGCAACAGCAGCAGCGACAACAATATCAGCAGCAACAACAACTGCAGCAGCAGCAGCAGCAACAACAACAACAGCAACAGCAGCAGCAACAACAACAAAAAATAAAAAAAAAAGTAACAGCCACAAAAACAGCAGCAGCAGCAGCAATAACAACAATAACAACAACAGCAGCATCAACAACAAAAACACCAGTAACAACAACAGCAGCAACAGCAGCAACAACAACAACAGCAGCAACAGCAGCAACAACAACAACAGCAGCAACAGCAGCAACAACAACAGCAACAGCAATAACAACAGCAGCAGCAACAACAACAACAGCAATAACAACAGCAGCAACAGCAACAGCAACAACAATAAGAACAACAACAACAATAACAACAACAGCAGCAGCAACAACAACAACAGCAATAACAACAACAACAGCAGCAACAACAACAACAACAACAACAACAAATCTTATATTCACCGAAATCCAACAGTGAGGTCTCTTCCATTTCTATTAGAACTCGTAGTATTCCAGTTTACATGTGATGTTTTTCAAGATATGCGTAACATGTCAGCACCTGGATTAAAGTCCATGTGCACCAACGAAGTAACTACCTGTGACTGAAAAGGGGGAAACTGTTGGGTTTTTTTTAATATGCTCAAGCCATTCTAACAATCTTTCTGTTTTTTTCAGGGGGAGGGGGGTATCACCAATGTAAGATATGTTGATAAAAGAAATGTATAAAAATTCGTGTGTGTGTGTGTGTGTGTGTGTGTGTGTGTGTGTGTGTGTGTGTGTGTGTGTGTGTGTGTGTGTGTGTGTGTGTGTTTGTTTGCTTGTGTGTGTGTGTGTGTGTGTGTGTGTGTGTGTGTGTGTGTGTGTGTGTGTGTGTGTGTGTGAGTTTGTGTGTGTGAGTTTTTGTGTGACACAGAATGTGTTTGTGTGTGTATGTGCGTGTGTATGTGTGTGTGTGTGTGTGTGTGTGTGTTGTGTGTGTGTGTGTGTGTGTGTGTGTGTGTGTGTGTGTGTGTGTGTGTGTGTTGTGTGTGTGTGCGCGCGCGCTCGCATGTATGCACACACTTGTACACGTGCACGAATATGTGTGTGTGCTTGTATGTGTGTATGTGTATGTGTATGTGTATATATGTATATATATTATATATTATATATATATATATATAAAATACATGTGTGTGTGTGTGTGCGTGTGTGTGTGTTATGTGTTTGTCTGGAAGTATCTGTATGCATGTGTTTTTTGCCCAAATGTTTGCACGAGATGTTTATTTAATCGGAAAAAAAGATCACAGTTAGTATGGTTTGATATTGCTGTTGATCTGTTCTCGTCTAATGTGGAAAGTGAACAGCGAAACAAAAAACATGTCATGTTATAATAACGTCTTATGCTTTTACACACTCACACACACAAACAGCATGAAGACTGAAGTCATGGTAATCAGTAAAAAACATGAAATCCCCTCATGCAAAATAACAGCAAATGGCACAACCTTGAGACAGGTTGATAAGTTTAAATACATGTATCTGGGAACGATCATTTCATCAGACGGCAGATGCACATCAGAAATAGCCAGCAGAATCGGCCAAGCCAAAACATCATTCAAGAAGATGAAAAAGCATTCTTACCAACAAAATGCCTATCAATCAGGAAGAGAGTTCTTAAATGTTATGTACAACCGACAGTCAACAAGCAAAGCCAGAACAAGATTGAGGCAGCCGAGATGTGGTTTCTAAGAAGAATGTTGAGAGTTCCATGGACAGCAAAGAAAACAAACGAGACAGTCTTGATGGAGGCAGACACAAGTAGATCACTCATAAGGAAGATTAGGAAAAGACAAGCAACATTTATAGGCCATTTTATGAGGAAAGGGGAATTGGAGCACCTGGTCACAAC
>JAPXFY010007196.1:0-11255 GCA_030674185.1 Monoplex corrugatus | reverse complement strand
AGAGAGCGTCGCAGAGAAAGAGCGTGCAGAGAGAGAGAGAGGGAGGGAGCGAGAGAGATAGAGAGAAGGCGTCGCAGAGAGAAAGCGAGAGAGAGCGAGCGCGTCGTAGAGAGAGACAGAGAGAGAGAGACAGAGAGAGAGAGAGAATAGCGTCGAAGAGAGAGAAAAAGAGTGTATCGCAGAGAGAGAGAGAGAGAGAGAGCATCAGAGAGAGAGAGCGTCGGAGAGAGAGAGAGAGAGAGTCAGAGCGTCGTGGAGAGAGGGGGAGAGAGAGAGAGAGAGAAGAGATCGTTGCGCAGAGAAGAGAGAGAGACAGAGAGATAGCGTCGCAGAGAAAGAGCGTAAAAAGAGAGAGAGAGACATAGAGAGCGTACGTCGCGGAGAGAGAGAGAGGGAGGAGCTGGAGAGAGTAGAGAAAGCGTCGCCAGAGAGAGACAGAGAGAGAGCGTTGTAGAGAGAGAGAGAGAGTGTGTGTCGCAGAGAAAGAGTATCGTAGAGAGAGGGAGTGAGAGAGAGATAGAGAGAAAGCGTCGCAAAGAGAGAGAGAGACAGAGAGAGAGAGCACGTCATAGAGAGAGAGAAAGAGACAACAGAGAGAGAGAAATAGCGTCGAAGAGAAAGAGAGAGAGTATATCGCAGAGAGAGAGAGAGAGAGCGTCGGAGAGAGAGAGAGAGCGTCACCCAGAGAGAGTCAGAGCGTCGTGGAGAGAGGGGGAGAGAGAGAGATAGAGAGAGAAAGAGAGAGAGAGATCGTTGCGCAGTGAGATAGAGAGAGAGAGGGAGAGAGCGTCGCAGAGAAAGAGCGTCAATGAGCGTCATGAGATAGACATAGAGAGCGTGCGTCGCAGAGAGAGAGAGAGAGAGAGAGAGAGAGAGAATGCGTTGCAGAGAGAGACAGAGACAGAGAGAGCGTCGTAGAGAGAGGGGAGAGAGAGCGGCGTAGAGAGAAAGTGTCGCAGAGAGAGAGAGAGGGAGAGAGAGCGTCACTGAGAGAAAGAGCGTCGCAGAGAGAGAGAGTCGTAGAGAGAGAGGGCGAGAAAGGGAGAATGTCGTAGAGAGAGAGGAAAAGAGAAAGCGTCGCAGAGAGGAGAGAGAGAGAGGGGGAACGAGAGAGATAGAGAGAATGCGTTGCAGGAGAGAGAGAGAGAGAGAGAGCGCGTCGTAGAGAGAGAGAGAGAGTGCGTCAAAGAGAGAGTGTATCGCAGAGAGAGAGAGAGAGAGCATCAGAGAGAGAGAGAGCGTCAGAGAGAGTGAGAGAGAGACGTCACTCAGAGACAGACGTCGTGGAGAGAGGGGGAGAGAGAGAGAGAGAGAGAGAGATCGTGCGAGAGAGAGAGAGAAGAGAGAAAGAGAGAGGAGACACAGAGGAGAAGTTCGCAGAGAGAGAGAGAGATAGCGTCGCAGAGAAAGAGCGTCACAGAGAGAGAGAGAGAGAGAGACATAGAGAGCGTGCATCCAGAGAGAGAGGGAGAGTGAGAGAGAGATAGCATCGCAGAGAGAGACAGAGAGAGACCGAGTCGCGAGAGAGAGAGAGGAGCGTGCAGAGAAAGAGCGTCGCAGAGAGAGAGAGGGAGCGAGAGAGAGCGCGTCGTTAGAGAGAGAAAGAGAGAGACAGAGACATAGAGAGAAATAGCGTCGAAGAGAGAGGTGTATCGCAGAGAGAGCAGAGAGAGATAGAGCATCAGGAGAGAGAGAGAGAGAGGGTCGGAGAGAGTGATAGTGAGAGAGTCAGCGTCGTGGAGAGAGGGGAAGAGAGAGAGAAGAGAAAGAGAGAGATCGTTGCGCAGAGAAAGAGAAGAGAGAGAGAGAGAGAGAGATCGCGTCGCAGAGAAAGAGCGTCAAAGAGACATAGAGAGCGTAGTCGCAGAGAGAGAGATAGAGAGAGAAAGAGAGAGATCGTTGCGCGGGAGAAAGAGAAGAGAGAGAGATGAAGAGAAGAGAGATCGCGTTCGCAGAGAAAGAGCGTCAAAGAGAGAGAGACAGAGAGAGCGTACGTCGCAGAGAGAGAGAGAGAGAAAGAGAGAGGGAGGGAGCTAGAGAGAGATAGAGAGAAAGCGTCGCCTAGAGACAGAGAGAGAGAGAGAGAGCGTCGTAAGAGAGAGAGAGAGAGAGGGAGGGAGCTAGAGAGAGATAGAGAGAAAGCGTCGCCCAGAGACAGAGAGAGAGAGAGAGCGTCGTAGGAGAGAGAGAAGAGATAGAGGAGAAGAGGTAGAGAGAGAGAGAGAGGCGAGGAATGAATGCAGAGAAAGAGCGCGTCGTAGAGAGAGAGAGAGAGATAGCGTCGAAGAGAGAGAAGAGAGAGTATATCGCAGAGAGAGAGAGAGAGCGTGAGAGAGATGGCATAAGAGAGAGAGAGAGAGGCGTCGGAGAGAGAGAGAGAGCGTCACCCAGAGAGTCAGCGTCGTGGAGAGAGTGGGAGAGAGAGAAAGAGAGGATCGTTGCGCAGAGAGAGAGGAGAGAGATAGCGTTGCAGAGAAAGAGCGTCAAAGAGAGACATAGAGAGCGTGCGTCGCGCAGAGAGAGAGAGAGAGAGAGAGACGAGAGAGAGAGATAGAGAGAATGCGTTGCAGAGAGAGAGACAGAGAAGAGAGGTCGTAGAGAGAGGGAGAGAGAGTCAGAGCGTCGTGGAGAGAGGGGGGAAAAGAGAGAGAGATGAGAGAGACAGAGAGAAGAGAGATCGTTGCGCAGAGAAAGAGAGACAGAGACAGAAAGAAAGTGTCGCAGAGAGAGAGAGCGTCGCAGAGAAAGAGCGTCAGAGAGAGAGAGAGAGAGACATAGAGAGCGTGCATTGCAGAGAGAGAGAGAGGGAGCGAGAGAGAGATAGAAAGCGTCGCAGAGAGAGAGACAGAGAGAGAAGCGTCGTAGAGAGAGAGAGATAGAGAGCGTCGCAGAGAAAGAGCGTCGCAGAGATAGAGAGAGAGGGAGCGAGAGAGAGAGAGAGAGAGTATATCGCAGAGAGAGAGAGAGCGTCGGAGAGAGAGCATTGGAGAGAGAGAGCGTCGGAGAGAGAGAGAGAGCGTCACCCAGAGAGAGTCGGAGCGTCGTGGAGAGAGGGGGAGAGAGAGAGATAGAGAGAGAAAGAAAGATCGTTGCGCAGAGAGAGAGAGAGGAAGCGTTGCAGAGAAGAGCGTCAAAGAGAGAGAGACAGAGAGAGAGAGAGAGAGGAGAGGAGAGAGAGAGAATGCGTTGCAGAGAGAAGACAGAGACGGAGAGAGCGTGTAGAGAGGGGAGAGAGTCAGAGCGTCGTGGAGAGAGGGGGGAGAGAGAGAGAGAGACAGAGAGAGAGAGACAGAGAGAGAGAGTCGTTGCGCAGAGAAGAAGAGAGAAAGAGAGAGACAGAGAGAGAGAAAGTGTCGCAGAGAGAGAGAGAGAGAGAGAGATAGCGTCACAGAGAAAGAGCGTCACAGAGAGAGAGAGACATAGAGAGCGTGCATCGCAGAGAGAGAGAGGGAGCAAGAGAG
This sequence comes from Monoplex corrugatus, assembly GCA_030674185.1. Taxonomy (NCBI): domain Eukaryota; kingdom Metazoa; phylum Mollusca; class Gastropoda; order Littorinimorpha; family Ranellidae; genus Monoplex; species Monoplex corrugatus. The sequence goes on along the minus strand of JAPXFY010007196.1, from coordinate 7,794 downwards.
AGATAGAGAGAAAGCGTCGCAGAGAGAGAGACAGAGAGAGAGAGAGAGCGTCGTAGAGAGAGAGAGAGAGAGGAGGGAGCGAGAGAGATAGAGAGAAGGCGTCGCAGAGAGAAAGAGAGAGAGAGAGAGCGCGTCGTAGAGAGAGCAGAGAGTGAGACAGAGAGAGAGAAATAGCGTCGAAGAGAGAGAAAGAGAGAGTGTATCGCACGAGAGAGAGAGCATAGGAGAGAGAGAGGGTCAGAGAGAGAGAGGTGAAAGGAGTGAGAGGTCAGAACGTCGTGGAGAGAGGGGGAGAGAGAGAGAGAGAGAAAGAAAATCGTTGCGCAGAGAAAGTAGAGAGACAGAGAGAGATAGCAGAGAGAGAGACAGAGACAGAGAGAGCGTCGTAGAGAGAGAGGGAGAGAGAGAGCGTCGTATAGAGAAAGAGTGTCGCAGAGAGAGAGAGAGGGAGAGAGCGTCACTGAGAGAGAAAGAGCGTCGCAGAGAGAGTCGTAGAGAGAGAGAGGGGGGCGAGAGAGAGGAGAGAGAGTGTCGTAGAGAAAGAGAGAGAGACAGAGAGAGCATCTCAGAGAGAGCGAGAAAGAGAAAGAGCGACGCAGAAAAAGAGAGAGAGTGTGTGTGTCGCCGAGAGAGAGAGCGTAGCAGAGAGTATGAGGGAGAGAGAGCGTTGCAGAGAAAGATTGAGAGAGAGAGCGTCATGCAGAGAGAGAGAGTGTGTGTGTGTCGGAGAGGGAGAGAGAAAGAGCATCGCAGAGAGAGAGAGAGAGAGAGAGAGATCGTCGGAGAGAGAGACAGAAAAAGAGAGAGAGAGAGCTTCTTAGAGAGAGGGAGAAATAGAGAGAAAGCGTCGCAAAGAGAGAGAGAGTTATAGAAAGAGAAAGAGAGAGAGAGAGAGAGAGAGAGCGTCGTAGAGAGACGTCGTACAGAGAGGGTGAGAGATAGTGAGAGCGTCGCGCAGAGAGAGAGAAAGAGAGAGAGCGTCACGGAGAGAGAGAGCGCCGTAGAGAGAGGGGGAGTGATAGAGAGAGCGTCGCTCAGAGACGGAGAGAGAGCGTCGCAGAGAAAGAGCGTCGCAGAGAAAGAGCGTCAGAGAGAGAGAGAGAGAGTGTCGCGCAGAGAGAGAGAGAGAGAGCGTCGCAGAGAAAGCGTCACAGAGAGAGAGGGGGGATTAGAGAGAGCGTGCTTCGCAGTGAGAGAGAGAGAGAGATCGTCGGAGAGAGAGAAAGAGAGAGACAGAGACAGGGAGAGAGCGTCGTAAGGAGGAGAGAGAGAGAGAGCGTTGCAGAGAGAGAGTCGTAGAGAGTGAGTGTGAGAGAGAGGGATGGAGAGAGTGTCGTAGAGAGAGAGAGCGTAGAAGAGAGAGAGAGAGAGAGAGGAGAAAACGTCGCAGAGAGAGAGAAAGAAAAGGAGAGTGTGTCAAAGAGAGAGAGAGAGAGAGAGAGAGCGTCGCAGAGAGAGGGAAAGAGCATTGCAGAGAGAGAGATCATCGGAGGAGAGAGAGGGGGCGTCGTTAGGGGGAGATAGAGAGAGAGAGCGTCGAAGAGAGAGAGCGTCGAAGAGAGAGAGAGAGAGCGTCGAAGAGAGAGTCGTAGAGAGAGAGGGGGGATAGAGAGAGTGTCAGAAAGAGAGAGAGAGAGAAAGAGAGAAAGAGAAAGCGTCGCAGAGAAAGAGAGGGAGAGGGAGAGTGTTGGAGCGAAAGAGAGTACGAGAGAGCGTCGCAGAGAGATGGAGAGAGAGAGAGGCATTGCAGACAGAGAGAGAGAGCGTCGTAAGTAAATAGAAAGAGATCATCGCAAGAGAGAGTCGTAGAGAGAGAGGGATAGAGTGTCAGAGACAGAGAGAGAGAGGGGGGGAGGGAGAAAGCTTCGCAGAGAGAGAGAGATTCGCAGAGAGAGAGAGAGGTAGAGCATCGAAGAGAGAGAGAGAGAGAGAGATTCACTGAGAGAGAGAGAGAGAGAGACGAGACAGAGAGAAAGCGTCGCAGAGAGATCGAGAGAGCGTCGTAGAGATAGACAGACAGAGAGCGTCGTAGAGAGAGAGAGAGCGTCATAGATAGATAGAGAGACCGTTGCAGAGAGAGCGAGAGAGAGAGAGAGAGAAAGAAATAGCGTCGCAGAGAGAGAGAGAGAGCGTGGCAAAGAAAGAGCGTCACACAGAGAGAGAGAGAGGGGAGAGCGTGCGTCGCAGAGAGTGGGAGCGAGAGAGAGAGAGATAGAGAGAAAGCGTAGCAGAGAGAGAGAGAGCGTCGGAGAGAGAGAGAGAGAGAGGAAAGTGTCGCAGAGAGAGAGAGAGAAAGTGTCGCAGAGAGAGAAAGAGGAGAGAGAGAGAGAGCGTCGAAGAGAGGGAGAGAAAGTGTCGCAGAGAGAGGAGAGAGAGAGAGAGAGAGAGAGAGAGAGAGCCGCAGAGTCGTAGAGAGAGATAGAAAGAGAGAGAGATAGAGCGTATTGAGAGAGAGTGAGAGAGAGCGTCGAAGAGAGAGTCGCAGAGAGACGGAGAGAGAGGGGGGATAGAGAGTGTTGGAGAGAAGAGAGAGAGAGAGAGAGAGGGAGAGAAAGTGTCGCAGAGAGAGAGAGAGATAGCGTCGCAGAGAAAGAGCGTCAGAGAGAGAGAGAGAGGACATAGAGAGCGTGCGTCGCAGAGAGTGAGCGAGAGAGAGATAGAGAGAAAGCGTCGCAGAGACATAGTGTCGTAGAGAGAGAGAGCTTCGTAGAGAGAGAGAGCGTTGCAGAGAGAGAGTGTGTGTGTGTGTCGCAGTGAGAGAGAGAGAGGGAGAGAGGAGAGAGCGTCACTGAGAGAGGAGAGAGCGTCGCAGAGAGAGAGTCGTTAGAGAGAGAGAGGGTGAGAGTTTCGTAGAGAGAGAGGAAGAGAACGTCGCAGAGAGAGAGAGAGAGAGAGAGAGAGAGAGAGAGAAATAGAGAGAAAGCGTCGCAGAGAGAGAAAGAGTGAGAGTGAGAGTGTTGGAGAGAAAGAGAGAGAGGGAGAAACAGAGCTTCGCAAAGAGAGAGAGAGAGAAAGAGGATTGCAGACAGAGAGAGAAAGAGAGAGAGAGAGCGTCTTAAGGAAATAGATCGTCGCACAGAGAGAGAATCGTACAGAGAGAGAGAGAGAGGGATAGAGAGAGTGTCAGAGAGAGAGAGAGAGAGGGAGGGAGAAAGCTTTGCAGAGAGAGAGAGAGAGAGAGAGAGCGAGCTTCGCAGAGTGAGAGGTTAGAGAGAGCGTTCGCATGAAGAGAGAGAGAGAGTCAGAGAGAGAGAGAGAGACAGAGACAGGAAAGCGTCGAAGGGGGGAGAGAGAGGAGAAGAGAGTAGAGAAGTGTAAAGAGGGATGGAGAGAGTGTCGTGGAGAGAGACGAGGAAAGAGAGAGAGAGAGAGAGAAACGTCGCAAGAAGAAGAAAGGTTGCAAAGAGAGAGAGAGATAGAGAGAGACTCGCAGAGAAGAAGAAAAGCGTTGCAGAGAAGAGAATGAGAGAGAGGGGGCGTCGTAGGGGGATAGAGAAGGAGCGTCAAGAGAGAGAGGCGAAGAGAGAGAGAGAGAGCGTCGAGAGAGACGAGAGAGAGAGGGGGGATAGAGAGAGTGTCGAAGAAAGAGAGAGAGAGAAAGAGAGAGAGAGAGCGTCGAGAGAAAGTAGGGAGGAGAGGGGAGCGAGAGAGTACGATGAGCGTCGCAGAGAAGAGGAGAGAGAGAGAGCAGCAAGAGAGAGAGCGTCGGAAGAAATGAAGAGATCAGCGAAGAGAGAGCGATAGAGAAGAGAAGGTGCCAGAGACAAGTGGTAGAGAGAGGAGGAGAGCTATCGCAGAGAAAGAGGATTGCAGAGAGAGAGAGTGTGAGTGAGTGACGAGAGAGAGAGAATGAGGGAGAGAGAGCGCACTGAGAAGAGAGAAGCGTCGCAGAGGATCGAGAGAGTCAGTAGAGATGAAGGAGAGGGTAGAGAGAGAGGTCGTATAGATAGAAGAGAGAACCGTCGCAGAGAGAGGAGAGAGAGAGAGAGAGAAGAATAGCGTCGCAGAGAGAGAAGGTGAAGAGAGCGTCACGAGAGAGAGAGAGAGAGCGTCTCGCAGAGGAGAGATGGGAGGAGAGAGTGCTAGAGAGAGAGAGAAACGAGCAGAGAGAAGCGTCGCAGAGAGAGAGAGAGAAAGTGTCGCAGAGAGAGATGAGAGTGTGAGAGGAGAGAGAGAGAGAGAGAGTGAGAGAGAGAGAAGTCGCAAAGAGAGAGAGAAAAAAGAGAATGCCGCAGAAAGAGAGAGAGAAAGAGAGAGAGAGAGCGTTAGGAATAGAGACGTCGAAGACACAGAGAGACGGAGAGAGAGGGGTAGAGAGTGAGAGAGGAGAGAGGAAGAGGAGAAGTGTCCAGAGAGGAGGGAGAAAGCTCGCAGAGAGAAGAGCGAGAGGAGAGAGAGAGCTTAATCGCGTGCAGAGGTAGACAGAGCATCGAGAGATAGATAGAGAAGAGTGAGAGACATTGTGTAGAGAGAGAGAGTCGCTGAGAGAGAGAGCGTTGACGAGAGAAGGGTTTTTCGCTGAGGGGAGAGAGAGAGAGAGACGTCATGAGAGAGACAGAGAGAGCGTCGAGAGAGAGTCAGAGACAAGAGTGAGAGTCGTCATAGATAGAGAAGACCGTTGCAAGGAGAGAGAGAGAGAGAGAGAGAGAAGAAAGAGAGAATAGCGTCGCAGAGAGAGAAAGAGGAGAGAGAGGGAGAGAGAGAGAGGTGTAGAAAAGAGCTCGCAAGAGAGAGAGAGGAGAGAGAAGAGGTGTTGCGCAGAGAGATAAGAGAGAGAGAGAGAGTAGAGAAAAGTCGTCGCAAGAGAGAGAAGCGTCGAGAGAGAGAGAGAGATAGAGAGAGTGAGAGAGAGAGAGAGAGAGGAGAAAGTTTGCAGAGAGAGAGAGAGAGAGGAGAGCGCTGAGAGTGAGAGGTAGACAGAGCATCGAAAGAGAGAGTCACTGAGAGAGAGAGAGAGACAGAAAGCGTCGCAGAGAGAGAGAGAGAAGAGAGAAGTCGTAAGAGGGACAGAGAGAGCGTCGTGAGAGAGCGAGACGAGAGAGAGAGAGCGTCATAGATAGAGACCGTTGCACAGAGAGAGAGAGATAGAGAGAAAGAAAGAAAGAAATAGCGTCGCAGAGAGAGAAAGAGAGAGAGGGAGAGAGAGAGCGTCGCATAGAAAGAGCGTCATAGAGAGGGAAAGGGGGGAAAGGGAAGAGGGGGGAAAAAGGCTTCGAAAGAAGAGAAAAAGGGGATTGAACAAAAGAGGGGGGAAGAAAGAAAGAGAGAGGGGCGCCGAAGGAAAAAAGAAAAAACCCCCAAAAAAGGAGGAGACAAGAAAAGGGGGGGGAAAAAAGGGGGGGAAGCCAAGAAAAGGGAAAAACTTGCAGAAGAGAGAAGAGAGAGGGGGGTTTTAAAAGGGGGGAGAAGGGCAGGGGGGGAAGAAAAGGGGAAGAAAAGAGAGAGAATTTTTGGAAAAAAAAGGGGAACAAAAGAAAAAGGGAGAAGAAAGCGCGCAAAAAAGAGAAAGAGGGGAAGAAAACAGAGAGGGTCGGGGAGAGAAAAAGGGGGAAAAAGAAAAAAGGAAAAAAGGGGAAAAAGGGGCCAGGAGAGAAAAGAGAGAGAGAAAGAAAGAAAAGGTCGCAAAAAAGAAAAAAAGAAGAGGGGGGGGAAGAGGAGAGGGAAGAAAAGGTAAGGGGGGAAAGAGAAAAAAAAGGGGGGAGGAGGGGGGGGGGTTTTTGGGGGGGAAAAGGGGGAAAGAGGGGGAGCGAGAAGGGGAGAGAAAGGGGGCAGAGAGAAGAGGGCGGAAGAGAGGAGAGAGAAGAGAGGGGGAGAGAGAGAGGGGAAAGGTCCCCAGAAAAAGGGGGGGGGAAGAGGGGGAAAGAGGGGAAAAAAAATTTCGCAGGGGAGAGAGAGAGGGAAAAAAAGGAAAAAAGAGGGGGGAAAGGGGGAAGGGGGGGGCGAGAGAGAGGAAATTTTTTCCAAAAAAAAGAGCCCGGGAGGGGAAGAAAGGGGTCGAGGAAAAAGGGGGGGAGAGAGAAAAGCGGGAGAAGAGAGGGGGGGAAAAAGAGGAGAGAAAGAGAAAAAAGGTGAGAGAGAGGGGAGAGAAAAGGTCCGAAAAAAGAGAAGAGAGAAAGGGGGAGAGAGAGGGGGGAGGGGGAAGGGGAATAGAGAAAACTGAAAAAGGGGGAAAAGAGAGGGGAGAGAGAAGGAGGAGGGGGGAAAAGGGGGGAGAAAAAGGGAGAGAGGGGGAGAGAAAAAAAGGGGGGAAAGAAAAAAAAGCTTTAAAAAGGAAAAAGGGGGTTTTGCAGGGAGAGAGAGGGAAAAAGAAGGGGGGAAAAGGGGGAGAGGGAGAGAGAAAGGGGGGGGGGGAGAGGAAAGAGAAAAGGAGCGTGGGCAAAAAGGAGGGGGAGAAAGGGGAGAGGGGGGAAAAAGGGAAAAGAGAAAAAGGGTCGTAAGAAAAGGGGGGGGGAAAAGGGCCCCCAGGGGGAAAGAGAGGGGGGAAGAGAGGGGGAGGGGGGGAGGGGGAAAAAAGCGTCGCAAAAAAGGGGGAGAGAGGGGGAGGGGGAGAGGGGAAGAAAAAGAGCGTCGAAAAAAAAGGAGAGAGGGGGGAGGGGGTAAAGAGAAAAGAGGGGAAGGAGGGGAGGGGAAAAAAAAAGGGGTTTTGGAAAAAGGGGAAAAAGAGGAAAAAGGGGGAAGGGGGAAAAAATTTTTTGAAAAAAGGGGGGGTTGAGAGAAAAAAGGGGGGAAAGGGTGGGTGTCGAGGGGGGGAGAGGGGGGGGGGGAGAGGGGAAGAAAAAACCCCAAAAAGAGGAAAAGGGGAGATAAAGGAGAAGAGAGAGGGGGAAAAAAGGGGAAGAGGGGGGGAAAAGGGGAAAGGGAGAGGGGAAAAAGGAGAAAGCTTGCAGGGGAAAAGAAGGGGGTGAAGAGGAGGGGGGAAAAGAGAAAGGGGGAAGAAAAAAAAGGCGAAAAAGAGAGAAAGAGAGAGAAGAGGGGGGGGGGAAAAGGAGGGGGGGGACCCAAAAGGGGGAAAGGGGAAGGGGGGAGAGAAAGGGGGGGGGGGAGCGCGGGGGGGGGGGGGGAAAAAAAAAAACGTGTGGAAAAAGAGAGGGGAGAGAAAAAAAAAAGGAAAAGGAAAAGAGGGGAAAAGGGGAGAAAAGGGGGGAAAAGGGGAAAAAAGGGAAGAGAAAAAGGGGGAGGGAGAAAAAAAAAGGGGGGGGAAAAGGGGGGGAAAAGAAGTTTCGTGAGGGGAAAGAAAGAGCTCGGGAAAAAGGGGGAAAAGGGAAAAAAAGGGAGGAAAAAAAAGCCGGGCAAAAAAAGAGAGAAGAGAGAGAGAGAAAAAAGTAAAGGGGAAGAAAGAGAAAAGGAGAGAAAAAAAGGGAGGGAAAGAATCAAGGGGGGAGAAAAAGGGGGAAGAGAGAGGGGGGGGGGAGGGGGGGGTTCCAGAGAAGGGGGAAGAGAGGGGGAGTTTAGAGAAAAGCTCGCGGAGAGGGAGAGAGGGGGGGGGGGGGGGAAAAAAGGAGAGAGAAAAAGGGGGAGAAGAAAGAGGGGAAAAAGGGGGGGGGAAAAGAGAGAACCAAGAGAGAGAAAAAAGGGGGGGGGAAAAAGGAAAAAAAGGGGAAAAGAGAGAGAAAAGGGGGAAAGGGGAAAAAAAAGGTCAAAGAGAGAAAATTAAGAGGGGGTGGGGGAGGGGAGGGAGAGAAGAGAGAGAAAGCGTCCCCGAAAAAAGAGAGAGAGCGCGAGAAAAGGGGAAGGGGGAGAAGAGAGAGGGGTGGGAAAAAAGAGGGGGGAAAAAAGAGCTTGCAAAGAGAGAGA
>JAPXFY010007195.1:0-11256 GCA_030674185.1 Monoplex corrugatus | reverse complement strand
AAAATTTTTTGGAAGAAAGGCACTGTTGTAACAAAGGGGTTTCAAACTTTCTTTGGAGGCTTCACAGGGGGGGGGAAATGAACAGTGAGAGAAGTGAGACACAAAGAGAAAAAACTAAAAGGCAAATGATTGATTCAAAATTTTCATGGAATTTTTGTGTAGGTTAGAGATTTTTCTTAGTTTAATAGTTCTTTAGTTTTTTTAAAATTTAAAACCATTATTTTTTGCTCACATAGTCGTGAAAGTTTCTTTTGTCCAATGACGTTTTGTTATGTTTTTGCAAAAATTTTCTTCATGTCACCCTGAATATTTTTCTCTTTTCATAATTTTCAAACACTTTTAAAAAGTGTAAGTTATGTGAGGGGAGAAAGAGACAAAGTATGAAACCATGAAAATGAGGAGAGGGGGAAGAGAGTTAACAATCGAACACACATGGTAGAAATGATGGCATTGGTGAAAATTGGAAAGTTTTGTTCATTAAAAAGCAAGTCTAGCAGAACAGTTGGCAGTTTACCAAGAGATGGTTTCATCTGCAGCTTTTTAAAGAAAATCTTTTTGTTTCCATTGGATCACCATCACACTTTATTGTTGGCTAGGTCGTAGGCACTGAACTACGTATCTGTTGGTTTTTGTTGTTTGGGTTGAGATGTGGGTGTGTTTTGTCTGTGTCGTGTGTGTGTAATTATTTTTTTCAAATGTACTTCAAGGTGTTTTTACTAGGATTTATGTCCTGAGACGGGCGGAAAAACGACCGTCCTTTGTTACAATATACAAAAATTATTAATAATTTTTTTTGGTGTTTATTAATTCATATTTTTTACATTTCTTTGATTTTCGCATTTTTAATTGTCTTGAATTCCATTTTTTGATTTGTGCATAAATTTATTTTATTTATGTGCTTATTGATTTCTTTTAGTTTCACCTGTGTTATTTGGATATAAAAAGTATTGATTGGTGTTGTTTAAATTTGTTTTAACAGACAAGGACTGTTTCATACAAGCGGTGAACGACACCAAAAACCAAGGAGTCCCAGGGGGCAGTTGGCGCTTTGAGTGAGTGGGCAGAACGAATCCCCTCAAACGTTTTTGTCGGATGGCCCCCTTTCACCCTATGGAAAATTTGGAAACTTTTTCTTTTCCTTTCTCATCCCTGTCACAAGGTAAGGCAAGAGGTTCTTTGCTTTCACTCATTGTTTTCAGAAATATCACACATCAAGTGAGATACTCTAATGAAGCAGAAGAAATAACTTAAAACATTTTTTTTTTTTTTTGCAAAAAGGGTTCAACGATATTATCCATTTTAAAAAAGAATAGTTTGAGATGATCTTTTTGAGCATAGAAATTACTGGGCTTTTGGAAAAACAAAAGCAAAAGATGTTCACGTGATCAAAGAAAGTTGTTGAAGGCTCCCAAATGTATTTTTCGGTGAACTTTTATCAAGCAGTTGTTTGCAATGGTTTCAGGTTCAGTTCCAGCTTCTCAAGAGGGTTTCCCCCCATGCTCAAATAAATTCTATATTTTCTGCGCTAAACCACAAAGGTTATGAAGGGATAGGATTCAAAATGATTATAGCGCACACCATAATAAACCTGTAGCAGGGGGAAAAAGTTTTTGAGAAAAATAAACCTTTCCCTTTTCCTTCAGTGTTACAGTGTCAGGGCTCAAGACTGTTCTTTCCTTTGTCTTTGGTTGATTGATTTTAAAATCTTGGTGACACATGAAGAATTGGCAAAGCGGGGGGAATGACCCCTTTTCTATGATATTCTCATCTTTTATCTCTAACTCTGACTTTCCTCTTTTGGGGGTGCCAGGGGCTCTTTCAGATAAATAGTATCCCCCTTCTGGAAAATTTTGTACTAGAAATTTCTTCTTTTTCGTCACTCTCTTTTTTTCTGCCTTTTTCCTTTGCTTTTTTATTTCGCCCATCATCTTGTTTTTCTTTCGGTGCATTCACCGTTTTTGTTCAATAAAGTCTTACATACTTTTTTTTTTAGAATTGTTAATTAGGACATGTATTAAGTGCATTTTTGGCTCTAGGGGGAAGTGGGGATCGAAAAAAATTTTAATAATTTGGCCTGTTTTTTATGTATGTTTTAGTGTCCTTTAATTTTGCTTAAATTTATAATAGGGTTAAAGTTTTTTTTAAAACCCCTGTGTGTAAATTGGAAAGGAGTTGTCAGGGGCCCGGGGCACTCCTTGGATTATAAGTGCGAAAAGCATGATATTTTGACTTCATTTTCTTTTTTTTTTTTTTTTTAATGTTGGGGGTTTTTTATATGTTTTTTAAAAAGGGGTTTAACCCCGATAGGCTCTTTGCAGTTGGCTGGGCTTTAAACAAAATAACAGTGACTTTTGTGTTTTAAAATCCAGAACCGGAGATACAAAATAAGCTATGTTGAAAGGGAAAGGAGAAAAGAATTATGAGCGTGCCATCATGCACTAACTTTCCACTGTAAAAATGGTGTATGTTGGGGGTTTTTTTTGTTTTGTTTTTTTTGGCCATAGCTGTCACGGATAAGCAATCTCAAAGGGTTTTTATGCAGGTCGAAAATGATGAAATGTCCAAAAGGTTAAGTTTGTTGCCCTTCAGGCCCAAAAAAGGGGGAGTAAATAAAAATATTTGTGTGTGTAGTGCTAGCCCGTTGTTGGGAAGAGTCCGGCCCAGATCGCAGGGGGTTTTGCCCTCAACAACTGTCACACGGGCAATTGCAGGCACTTGCACAACTTCTAAACCGTGCCCTGAGCCAAGGCCTCTGCCCAGTGTGAAAAGTGAGTGACTTTTAGCGAACATTTTTTGTTGGTGCTGTCTGGTCTGTGTCCTCTTCTTGTTCATGTTTCTGCTGGGCAGCACACATAGCACAAATGCAGGCATCATACATGTACACACCCGCGCAAACAACACAACACATACTCCACATGCACACACAGCATGCGCACACACCGCACGCCGGGCCGCGCGCGCACGCCACCCCACACACACACAACAACACCACACACAACACACACACACACACACACCAACACACACACACACACACATTTCCCCTTTTCCCCTTCTCTCTCTTTTCCTCTCTCTCTCCTCTTCTCTCTTTCTTACACTCGCACCACACTTCTCTTACACTCTACTCTCTCTCTCTTCTCTCTCTCTTTTTAGACTCACTCAGCGTCTTTTTTGCTGTCTTTCAGCCCACTTTTACTGTGGTTGAGGGGAATTTTATTATCTTTTTCTTTCTTTTTTACCACTACTTCTGTTTTAAAGATGCTAGGGGTTTTCCGAAACTGCTGAGGGTCAAATGGACGGATAGGCGCTCAAATGAAACATATAAAATGATTTGGGGTACTACAGAAAACTAGTATCATACACGGAGGAAACTGAAAATTTTTGGACACGAATCCGTAATAGAGAACAGACTTGTCCCCACTGTCCCCCAAGGTAAAGGGGAAAAAAAGAGAAACGAGGACGGCCCCCGAATCACTTGCTAGAAACATCACAAACATCAGTGGCAAGAAACCCCGGGAGGGGGTCAGATTTCCCAAGATGGGAAGGCGGAGGCAATTGTGGGACTCAGTGCAGCGGCCAAACTTTTCCCCGGGGTGACGCCGACAGTGAGACAGGTGAGGGGTAAAAAAAAAAAAAGGCGTTTTTGGGTTGATCCATCTAAATATGCTTCTTGTGTGTGTGGGTTGGTGATGGGATGTATGGTTTTGATGAGGGTGTCTTCCTGGTGGTGGGGGTTGTATGTGGTCAGTGTTTAGGGGTATAGAAACTATTATGTGTTTGCGTTTTCCTGTGTGCCTTGTGCATGCTTGGTATACAGTGTGCCAAATTTGAAGGATGAAATGCTTCATTCTGCTATCTTACGATTTGATATCAGTGTGTGTCAGTGGCTTTACTGTCTCTCAGCAACATTTTCATCTGGCAGAATAAAACCCTTTCATCACCCGATTTCGTGCAAGTACTTTGGGAGCATCTGCCCGAGGAATGCTCATTCAACATTTTTGACTGCCCCCCGCCCAACCAGATGGTGAGTGAGGGGGACGGGGTTGGGGGAAGAAACTCTTAAACTGTAACACTCAAACTTTGGCCGCAAGGTCCAGGATTGACGGGCCAAAAAGCCCCATAAAGGGCAAACTCTCCACAGACTGTTCCCCCAAAGATTTTATCTAAATCGCATTGCATTTTTTAAAATGTCTGGAAAGAAGACGGGATAGCCAAACGGATAACAAGTGTTAACTAGATCTGTCTGCCTTTCCGGAACACTTCCGGCTTCATGGGAAATCGAAAGGAAGAAGTAGTGTAAATGGGAAAACAAATTGGTCCTAGGTTGTTGTGTAAAAAGGAATAGTGTTTTTTTGGTGATATCTTGTGGTGGTGGGTCCAGTCCCCCAAAAGGTGGGGGTGGGCATTAAACCCGGCAAAAAATTTTTAAAATGCAGATAGACTAAAGGGATTGTATTTAATGATTTTCCCTCTAGAAAATTTTTTTTGCTTTCTTAAAATCACCAGTTCCCCCTTTTGTACCCCGAAATTTTTAAAAAAAACTATCTTAACATTTCCTGTCCGACGAGCCGCAGTGGCAGCTTCCCTGATTTCAAAAGGGGCCGTAAAAGCGCCAGGGCTCGGCCGGTTCATCTTTTGTATTGCGTTTTTCCCCCTTTTAAAGGGACATAAACGCATGACGGCAGATAACGACAGTCGGATATTTCTTTTTCCTTTTCACCATTTGCTTTGTCATTCCTTGTGTTTCTTTGTGTGTGCGCCTCGTTTTTTGATATGTTTTCCTTTCTGTTGGTTCCCTGGCGTCAGGCAGTGGGGTCCTGTCGGTCACTGCTGCTCGGGTTCACTTTTTCAAAAATTTTTGACAAAAACTGATGATGAAATAGTGCCTTGAAGTGATGATAGTTTTGTTGAAGTGCATCAGCGCGAGTCAGAAGAAGGAGTGTTGAGATATAAAGGGTTTTCTTGTTCTGAAAAGGAAACACGCTCTCTCTTTCTGTTTCTTTTAATCATCTTCGACACATTGGGGCAGGAACAAGGCAATCGGCTGATTCCCCTGGTGCAGTGGTGTGTGGGTTGTAGGGGGAGTGACGAGGTAAGGGGCCTGCTCAAAGTGGCCTAACCCAGTGCAAGGCCAGGATGGACAGTGGTTAAATAATAGATTTTTGTGTTATTTTAGGTGTGTGACCGAAAAATGATAGTGAATGAAATTCAATAATATGAAAAATGAACTTTTTTTTAGGTGCTGTGTTCTTTTTAATGGATGTTCAGGAAATTTTTTCTTTTTGATTTTGGGAGCTATAGGATTATGGTCATGGACTTATTTAGTACCAATGTTGCAGAAAAATTATCTGCTTCAAATAGTATGCGGGGGCAAAATACAGGTCAAGGTTTATATAATGAACATATAATTTTTTATCTGTGTGTTGTTTGGGAAATTTAATTCTGCATAAACCCAATAACAAATTCGCAAACCCAAAACAACCTTTTTGTTCTATGGTGAAAACAAACATTCTACAAGTGTTTTACGACCTTACCCCCTGTTTTCCCAAAATAGGTTGAGATAAAACCCCGGTCCCGTCTGAAAACCCTTAATTACAGGAAAAAGTTAATGCATGGTGAAACCACAGTCCGGAAAGTCCGGAATCCGGATTTCGTATTGGCCGTTTGTCCCGGAAATCCGGACATCGGCGTGGCGCGGTCGATTTTTTTTTTTGGGTATTTTTGGTTTAAGTTGCGTTCTTGAACAACTCGCGCTGCCCGCCAAATTTTTGAACTCTTTGTCTTCCGATTTGCGCCCCTTTCACGTAGCCTCCCCGGTTGTGTTCATTCGTTTCACGCGCAACGATCCCCTCGACCTAGATCTAGTCAGAGCCACTAAATACCTCCTGTCCAACACCAGCTGCAGATCAGATCCCACTGCAGTGAACATAGGGGATGCTCCTGAAAAGGAAGGCTTGTGTTCAGAGCACCATCGAAAGTTTTTTAAGTAGGTGTAAGGGAACATGCTTCAAAGACTTCGAGTTGTGTATGCTCATTGGGGATAGATGTATAGACTTCCAGGTACCTTTCTTAGATTGGGCTTGGACACTTGCTGCAAGGTTTTGTGTTAATTGTACTGTATGGACTACATCATGAAGCATGTGTGGGGAGGTATGAATACTGTTTTGGACATCTCGTTTTAAAGATTATTTTGACACCTGTGGGTTTTTTTTTTTGTTGGGTTTTTTTTTTGGGTAGTGGGCTTCTTTAAGTGTAATGCTCATGTGACCATTGGACACCTGATGATGTTGATAATGCTGAATAATTCCTTGGACAGTACTGCCCAGTCTGTGTAAGTAAAATTTGCATAAATTTCAAATGTGGGTTTTTTTGATTTTTTTTTTTATTCTTTATGATTCACAAATTTTCTTTTCATTTTTTTCTTTTTTTGGGGGGGGGGGGAGACAGCATAAGTTACTTGGGACAAAACTTAATCTTTTTCTTTTATAAAAACTTGTGAAAGTACCCCAAAATGATCTATTTTAATAACAAAAATGTAAAAAACTTCAGCTTCCATTTTCCCCGGTTTCACCCATTTTTAAAGGAAATCTGACATTCTGAAGCAATGTTATACCAGTGTTGATAAATTTCGTGTTGATCGGGTTTTAAGCAAGTACAGGATCACCTCATTCATCTCCCCTTTCCCCGAGGGCAGCGGTGGAGCCATGCCAATGTCACATTTTTTTCCAGGTCACAATTTAGACATCTGCCACAGAATTAAGGGTAAAATATCATAAATCATAGAAGTAAAAGTTTTCAATTTTTAAAGAAAAATGATTATGGAAAGAAGGATACAGCAAGAAGAAAAGAATTTTGTCTGAGGTTTTTCTTGCTAGTTTGGGAAATTTTTCTATCATTTGACTGCTCTGAAATATTCCAAATTTACATTAGGACTTCAAAAAGGGGGGCAAGCTACCCATATATTTTGGATTACTGTGCATAGACAAGTTGGCCTATTGCTAAGGAACAAGCAAGCACCCTGGTCTCTATTCCAGTTTTTCTTCATTATCAAGTCACCAACTTTTTTTAAACCCCTTAAGTGCCGTCAAGGTAAAATTTTTGGAGCCTGGGAGCCTTTTGAGGTGCCTACTACGTAAAAATTTTCAGAGGTGTTTGACGACGTTTCGCCCAAATTAAATGGGGGAAGCACTGACTGTTGGGTTTTCAGTCTCGGAAAGGGGTTTTAAAAATGACTGGCTTCCCTTACTGACTTTTTGCCTATGCAACCCCCCCAGATTGGTTTATTTATCTGAAAAGTGAAATGGTTTTCAGCAAAAAGCTGCACCAGGAGTCTTGCAATGCTGCATGTTTTCGCCTCTGACGATGTAGTTGAGTCAAGAATTAAAATTTACGACACCTGTTTCCCGCTGACTTTCGTTACAGGATGCCCGGGGGGAAAGGTGCGGATGCTCGTCACGGCGTGCCGATCTCGTAGCGGGAGAGGCAGGCTGCCACCCTTTTTTACCTACACCCTCGCGCTCAAGAACATAGCTTCGCCCAATCCCTTTGCAATGCGATAGCCCGCCCGGGAGTAAAACGGGAAAATTTCACCTTGTTTTCAAAAAGTTGTATTATTAAAATTTAAAACAAATTTTAAATTTTTCGTCACATAAACCATTTAAAGCTGAGAGATTACACTTTCCCTGGACACCAAAAGTGAAAGAAAAGCATCAAACACACACCCCGCAGCCTTTTTGAACGACAAGAAGTTGTGCTTGTCCGGGAAAAAATTTTATAATTGAAAAGATCATCGGTAGAACATTAAAAAAATTTTTGATTCATTTTACTGGAGTTGGGGGAATACATGCTTACACAAAAGCCATTGGTGACTAACATTGGATCTTTTGTAGCTCGTCCGGGGTCGTGATTTTTAGTGGAGGGGCACCAAAATCTGAATCTTTTAGATTTTTATCAGGAGGGTTTATATCTTCTATTTTTTCCTTTTCTTTTTTGGTTTTTGTCGCAGGCGGTTATGATTTTTGAAATTATACATAAATCACTGAAAATCATTTTGTCTCCCAATGGCACCATTCTGTGTAATTTTAGCGTAGATTCCCATAAATATGGAAGCAACATTTGTTTTCTTGTACTGGTAGCAATGTTTTTTTCCCTGGCTCTGAAAAATAGATGTAAAAAAACGTTGGCACTCAAGGGGAAAATTTTTGTAAAGGAGGAACATAAAATATTGTTTTTTTTTTGGGGTTTGGTAGTGTACTCTTTATTTTTTTTGACCACTTTCCTTCCCCTCTCGTAAAAAAATGTTTTTAACAAACAAAATTACTTTTTGCTTTTAAAATGAACTCCTCTTTGTAAAAGAGTGAATGTGAGTACCCGTGCAGCAGTAAAGTAAAAGCAGGGCCATGAAACCCCTATTATCAAAAAAAAAACCCAAAGGTGCTGGGTGGGCCCCGAGCAACAGGCCTTATTTACCGGCTGTCGTCTGCTGACCCCCGCTTCACACACCAAGCTGTCACTATTTTGCCATACAAAGGGGGGCCATCCTTTGTATGTTTTGCACTCAGTCCCAGTCTTCAGTTTCCTTTTTTTACAAGCAATTGAAAGGGGGGGAGATGCCCCCCCATCTGTTTTTACAACCCAATTGACAAGATGGGGGAGATGCCCCCCCACGGGTAGCCACACAAGCACACCAACCAGGTCCACCCCCAGCCACCGAAGTAAAAAGAAAAGGGAAAGGTCTTCTTTGCCTAACATTGGGGTCCCGTTCTTGATTTACCGCTCAACCACTGCCATCTCAAACACCCCTCTCTATAGTTGACAGTACCAAGTTGGAAACTGGGTGTTGCTTTTCTAAAATGTCAAGAGGTGTTTGTTTAGTGGTGAAAGCGTTAGACATGAGCTTTGAATGCATGGTTAGCAAAACCCTTCATAAAAAACCAGACAGGGTGTATAGTGAGACAATTGTTAAATAACCAAACAAAATTAATATTGTCTGTACAGTAAAACAAGAAAAACCCTAAATGTGGTCAAAACTGTTTTTTCACTTTTTGTATAAAATTGTCATTTTTTTACGTCAGTGCATGGTGAAAAAAAAAAAAAACGAAACAAAAATGACATTTCTGAAAATAAAACAGACGTGATTTCCAACTGAAGTCATCTTTCAGACAGGTTTTCCTCTCCCGGGCCGTCACGTCAGGTTTTTTTTTGGGTTTTCTTTTGTATCATCCCCGTGAGCATCATCGGTTCAGTGGTAGCCCCTGCAGCAAAAATTCACAGCCACCTTTCCCCGTTTACTCCAGTTTGATTTTTTTCAGTGAATTTGTAGACCTTTAGATTGCTGATTTGGGACTTTTTCAAAATAGGTGGTGGTCCGTCTGCCTTGATTTCGTTGGCCCCCCCAAATTTTCCTTTTTCCCTTGTTTTTACTCTATTGTTGTGGACCCCATCTGATAAAACTTGTCAGTTTCTTACTCAAAGACATTTTGCTGAGATTTTTACTTCGAAGTTGGTAAGTATTCACTTATGTTGTTCCCAAAAGGGATCGACATCGTATAGTGATTTTTGAAAATGCAAAGTAGTGACAATTCATAGACAAAATTAGGACAAAATCCATCTTTTTGACGATTCAGCGAGAGAAACAGGCAAAAAACTTTTCATTTTTGACGTTCGGGACAAAATCTGAGACAAAATTATCATTTGTGCAATTAGAGAAAAATCTAAAACAAAATTCATTTTAACGATTCAGAGACAAAGTCTGAGGCAAAATTATCATTTTTGACGATTTCAGAGACAAAATCTAAGCAAAATCTATTTTTTTGACAATTCAGCGACAAAAATTGGACAAAACCTTCATTTTTGTGATTCGGGGACAAAATTTTGAACAAAATCTACATTTTGACAATTCGAGGCAAAATCTAAGACAAATCTTACATTTTTTACAATTTGAAAAAATCTAAAAAAATCTGTATTTTTTGGATTCAGAGACAAAATCTGAGACAAAATCTATATTTTTGCCCAATTCAGACAAAATCTAAGACAAAATCTATCATTTTTGACGATTCGGACAAAATCAAAGAAAAACATTTTTGATGTTTAAAAAAATCTATCTTTTTGAGATTAGAGACAAAAACTATCATTTTTTTTAGCATTGATCATTTGAAACCTAATTTCATCTACAAAAACACAGACTACAATATCCTGACGTTTTAAAAATTTTTTTCCATTTAATTAATTGCATCAGGGGGAATTTTTGTACTATGCCATAAAAAGGAAAACCTTTGTGGACAAGGGAGTAATTGGTGAGAATTAAGAAATTCAGTTTTCTTTTATATGATACGTTTAAAAAAATTTATGTTTTTGTGGGATGTTTTACTGGATCTGAACATTTTTTACTTGTGAAATACTTTTGGTTGTTATTTAAAGTGAGGATAGTTTTTAAAAAACTTTGCCCTTTGGTATGGCATGATATATAATTTTTTTTTTATCTTTTGGGGTATGGGGTTTTTCCCCTGTAAATTTTTTGCTTTCCAAGGGGGAGCGCAGTGCCACCCCTGATCCCCCCCCCCCCCCCGCACCTTTTTTTTTTGGGATGGTGTATTTCTGGAAAGTTGAGGGGGAAACCCCCTCCCCCCCCAAAATATTACTTTCATCTAAACAACATGGGGGTTACTTTTAACAATTTAATTTTTTTAACCATATCCCCCAACCCCCCAAATATGATTGAGTATTTTCTTAATTTTTTCTAAAGAATGTTGCCAGAAAAAACATTTTTTCCCCCGTGGGGCCTTTTAAAAACACCGGGGTTTTTCCCCCTCCAAAAAAACACTTAAAACACCGTTTTAGATCTAAAAAGGGGTTTAGAAAAACCCCTCTTAATTGTCCCTTTGGATTTTGGAAAACTAAACGACTGAATTGAATTGAAGGGCAAGGAGGGCAGGGGGGAGGGTTGGAGAGACCGGGGGAAGGTTTGGTGTGTGTGTTGGTGTGTGTGTGTTTGGGATTTTGTAGTGTGGTTTTTCTGTGTGGTTGGGGGGGGGTTTGGGAGTGGTCAGTAGATCGAGTGAGGTTCAAAAAAATTCATTGGCAACTAGACCGAACCCTGGACTTCAGGGGCAAAAGTGCTGAGCATTTAGTCATAAAAAGGCACAGAAGCAGACAAGAAGATTGGGTTGATGGAGCAAAGGACTTGAGGTCACGTGGGTTTTCTCCATATCAGCCTGATCAGGCCCTTTTCCAAATTGCTGCTGACCATCGTTCTTC
>JAPXFY010007194.1:0-7500 GCA_030674185.1 Monoplex corrugatus | reverse complement strand
TATGATCATGTCTCTTTTTTCCTTCCCTTTGGCTTTGGACCACCACTGCATTTTTGTTGCTCCCAGTCCCTGTCTGTTGGTTTGCGTGTGTCCAATTATTTCTTTGATGCTGAGGTTTCTCTTGGCATTGTTTACAGCCTCTTGGACTTTCCACTTTCTGCCAGTTCTCAGCTTTGGATGAACTGCTCTCACGATATTGTCCTCCGATTCCTCCAGCATGCTCAACAGTCTTGCTTTTCCAACTTTGTATTCCTCCACTATGGATTTGAGAGGTAGCTTCAGCATTGCTTGATGACAGTAGAATGCAACATCAGTGAGACCAGGTGGGACACCGAGCCATTTTCTTGTGTATTTGTTGATTTTGGCTTCCATTGCTTCCACTGTGCTGGTGCAAATGTCATAGATTAGCAGTGGCCACAGCAGCTTTGGTATCAGCATGAACTGTAGACACCAGACTTTGTATTTGCCTGGCAGTCCGCAGTTATCTATTTTCTTCAGGCCTTCTTCTGCTGTTTGCTTGGTTTCACATCCCCTTTGTGTGTCTTTCAGGGAGTCATCATACCATCTTCCGAGACTTTTTACTGGCTCTTCTGTGACAGTGGGGATGGCTTGGTTGGCTACCATGAATTTGACTGAATCTGCCACTTTTCCTTTTCGCAGTGAGAGACTTCGGGATTTCTTAGGTTTGAACCTCATTCTTGAAGAGGCCACCAGCTCATCCAGCTGCTTTAAGATTTGGTGTGTCTCTTCCTCATCCGTGGACAAGACTGTTGTGTCATCCATGAAAGCTTTCAGAGGAGGCATCTGGTATCCATCTCCCAGATTCACTGGACCTGAACTCTTCATTGCAGCTTTCAAGATGACTTCCATTGCCAACACGAACAGTATGGGAGAGATTGCACAGCCCATTGCAATGCCCACCTCTAGGTCTATCCAGTCCGTGGTGTATTCTTTGGTAGAGAACCGCATTGAGAACCCTTGGAAATACTTCCTCAGCATTGTTCGGATGTTTTCTGGGATGTGATACATTTCAAGAGCCAGCTGGATCATATCGTGTGGAACTGATCCATATGCATTCGCCAGATCAAGCCAAACTACGTCAATGTCTCTCTTCTCTGTTCTTGCTTTTTGGATGGCATCCCAAATCAACGTGGCATGTTCCAAGCATCCAGGCATTCCTGGTATGCCTCCCTTTTGGACTGACATATCCAGATACTTGTTTTCAGTCAGGTATTTTGTCAATCTTGCTGCCATAACAGAGAAGAAGATTTTCCCCTCGACGTTCAGAAGTGATATTGGCCTGAACTGATTGATGCTGCTGGAGTTCTGCTCCTTCGGAATGTACACTCCTTCAGCTCTCATCCATTGGTCGCTGATCTTCTGGTTCCTCCATGCTGATCGAATCATCTTGTGGAGCCACTCGAGCACTTTTGGGCATTTCTTGTAGAGCAGGTATGGTATTCCGTTTGGTCCAGGTGCTGACTTGGCTCTGGCTTTCTTTACTACGTTCTTCACTTCATCCAGTGTTGGTGGTTTGTTATTGAATTTTCCTTCTGGCGCTGCAGGCCAAACCAGATTTTGGATTTCAAGTGGTGCCTCGCGCTGAGAATCGGAATATGTTTCCCTGAGATGCTGCTCTAGGGTTTCCTTGCCCACTGTGATAGTCCCTGATTTGGGTTGTTCAAACAGCTTTCTTGCAAAGTCAAAGGGATCTTTGAAGAAACGATCTTGAGTCTTCTTCTTTTTGCTCTTTCTTCGCCTTGCTGATTCCACTTTGCTGAGAGCATTGTGTTTGGCCTTCAGATCTTTCCAGAGTTCCAGGAGCCCTTGCTTCTCGAATTCTGAGGCAGTTTTCATTCGCTTTTTAAGCTTCCTTTTCTCCCTCCGGATGCTCTCCATCTGTTGCTGTCTTCTGGATTTCTGGGGAGGCGTTTTTGTCTTTGGCTGCTTCACTCCATAAGTGTCCCTGCAGATAGAGTATATGATGTCTCCGTATGTGTCAAGTTTGTGTTCCAGCGTACTGTTCCCTATTAGCGCATTCAGCTTAAGGACAAGTTCCTCATCTAATTTCTCCCATTGTTCTTTTGCACCGGCAGGCGGCAAATTGAGTTTTCCACGTTTGGCGTTAAGAGCTTGTGCAAAATCCGCATCAGAACCGTCAGCGTGGATGTCCTCGGCACTATGGTTTAATTCCTGGCCTTGGTCATCCAACGTCTCACCTGCTATCGCAGTGCGCTGCTGCTGGTTCGTATGTGTCTTCAAACAGCCCATTTTTGTCCTGTGGATCTTCATGCCGCGTTTGGTGGTGAATCTCCTTCCACACGCACACGGAAATTCCAACTGGTCATAAATAAAGAAAGAGAGAGAGGGAGACAGACAGACAGACAGAGACACAGGAACAGACACAGGGAGAAAAAGAGAGAGAGAGAGACATAGGGAAATATAGAGGGAGAGAGATAGACAGACAGACAAACAGACAGACAGACAGATGATTTATTCATATAGGCCACAGCCCCTTAGAGGGGAGACGCACATAACTGTTCGTTCTCGCAATCATATAAACATTAAATAAGGAGTAACCAATTTGAATATGCGTTCCATTCCTGCAGCCTACGATCAATTAAACGTTGACAAAAATCACGAACGAACTGATTCAATCTGGGAAGAGAGAGAGAAAGAGAGAGAGAGGGCGACACAAAGACAAAGAAACAAAGAAAGAGAGAGAGAGGGAGAGAGACAGACAGATAGAGACACAGGTACAGACACAGGGAGAAAGAGAGAGAGAGAGAGACATAGGGAGACATAGAGGGAGAGAGACAGAGACAGACAGACAGAGACACAGGAACAGACATAGGGAGAAAGAGAGAGACATAGGGAGACATAGAGGGAGAGAGACAGAGACAGACAGAGACACAGGAACAGACACAGGGAGAAAGAGAGAGAGAGAGACATAGGGAGACATAGAGGGAAAGAGACAGAGACAGACAGACAGAGACACAGGAACAGACACAGGGAGAAAGAGAGAGACATAGGAGACATAGAGGGAGAGAGACAGAGACAGACAGACAGACAGAGACACAGGAACAGATACAGGGAGAAAAAGAGAGGGAGAGAGACATAGGGAGACATAGAGGGAGAGAGACACAGACAGACAGACAGACAGACAGATGGTTTATTCATAGAGGCCACCACAGCCCCTTAGATGAGAGATGCACATAGCTATGTATCCTTCTCACAATCATATAAACATTATCGAAGGAGTAACTGATTTGAATATGTTCGATCTATTCCTGCCACCTACGATCAATTAAACGTTGACGAAAAACACGAATGAATTGATTCAATCTAGGGAGAGAGAGAAGGGAAAACAGAGACAGAGACAGAGAGACAGACAGACAGACAGACAGAAGACAGAGGAGAGAGAGAGAGAGAGAGAGAGAGAGAGAGAGAGAGAAGAGAGAGAGAGAGAGAGAGAGAGGAGAGAGAAGAGAGAGAGAGAGAGAGAGAGAGGAAGAGAGAGAGAACGAAAATGTGTCAGTCAAAACTGGCCGTAGGCTATAATACCAAGCACACAGGGAGCCGTTTAAACTGTAATCATATCTAAACTCTCTATATATGTGGAACAAGTGATATCAACAATCCAGACAAGAAAAAGATGGAAATGAACGATTTGTTAAATATGCTACGCTTTATCCGTGAACTTATTCGTTTCGTGAAATAAACCAGTTCACAGATTAAGCGTAATATATTTATGCACACTTCATACATACAAAAATTGCACGAAAAGGAACTCAAGAGCACAAACATTTTTATCTTCACAAGAGTGACAGAGACAAAGACAGAGAGAGAGAGACAGAGACAGAGAGAAACACACACAGAGACAGACAGACAGAGAGAAGCAGACAGAGAGAAACAGAGAGAGAGAGAGAGAGTGAGGGACAGAGACAGAGAGAGAAAGAGAGAGAGAAACAGAGAGAGAGAGAAACAAGAGAGAGAGAGAGAAACAGAGAGCGTGAGGGACAGAGACAGAGAGAGAAACAGAGAGAGAAACAGAGAGAGAGAGAAACAAGAGAGAGAGAGAGAGAAACAGAGAGACTGAGAGTGAGAGAAAAACAGAGACAAAGACAGAGAGAGAGACAGAGAGAAACACACAGAGAGACAGACAGACAGAGAGAAACAGAGAGAGAGAGAGAGAGTGAGGGACAGAGACAGAGAGAGAAAGAGAGAGAGAAATAGAGAGAGAGAGAAACAAGAGAGAGAGAAACAGAGAGACTGAGAGTGAGAGAAAAACAGAGAGAGAAAGACAGAGAGATAGACAGACAGACAGACACAGACACGGACACGGACACACACAGAATGAGAAGAACACAAAGAGAGAGAGAGAGAGAGAGAGAGAGAGAGAGAGAGAGAGAGAGAGAGAGAGAGAGAGAGAGAGAACTCAGAACTCAGAATTTTTTAATGTACATCGGCCTTAGGCCACAATACAATAGTCGGTGGGAGGGGGGGGGGAGATAGGGTTTTTGTGGATTACACCAATATTGCAATGCGTATGATTGCATCGTCGAACATTGACACTTTCCGCGCTTTCCTCAGTTGAATACTTCGTTGGTGTAACAGTCAACAGATCTTTCTTTTGCTGACTAAATCTAACATTTAATGAAGTAATACACTAAATAGTACTTGATTATAATTAAGCTTCATCAGTGCATTAAGGCATCAAACAAGTCATAAAGATATTTAATACATATATCGTTCCATTCCTCCATCTACTGCTCAAGCAATTAGTCTCTCTGTATAGCCAACAGCCGGTCAAGTAATACAATCATCACACAATCAACAAATAATTGGTAAATCACCTTGCTTGCGAAACATACTTCACTTTATCCATCTAATCAAACAAATACTTAGTACATTCAGTGTACCATGGCAACGGTAATCAATCAATCAATCAACTGCCATTCTATCATTTAATTAGCCATCTGAATCCGATCAGTTAAAATACTGAACCGTTTCTCTACCAGTTAAGTTTGTCGCCTAATACAATTACTCATCTATAAACCAAACTAGTTAGCGAGTCACCGAACAATTTGATCAGTTTCATATAAATCATTTTCCCGATCAGTACTTAGTCAGCAACTAATCAATGGATCAATCATTCAGTCAGTGCATCCATCAATCAATCAATGAATTAATCAAACAATCAGTTAAGCAGTCAATCAATGAATCATCAATTTACCAAATATTTGTAAAACAAGTATCAATAAACAATTCGATTTTTCAAAATTATCTTTACCCCCGTTTTTGTGCATAATTTACAGTCTGTACACAGTTTATATCGAAATGACTACAAAAATATAATGGAACAAGCGTTAATAGTTTTACCATTTATTATACCTATACAGCATTGTATAATTACTAATGTAATATAGTACTGGTGATGACTTATTTTCGTTAGTTTATTCATTCATGATTTTTTTGAGTCTGTTGATGGCATGAAAAACAAATCTGGACACATTGTATAGATCTATGATGAGAATTTTCTGTTTTGAGCAGTAGATAAAGTGGCATTCTAGCTGAATCTTTGAGGAATTTTACTCTAATATCTGTATAAGTGGGACAGTCATATATAAGGTGATATTCATTTTCGATATGAGTTTTGCAAAAAGGGCATGCCCTTTTGTGAATACTCTCACTATAACGATGTGAATTGTTATTCAGCGGTAGTACATCAAATCTTAGTTGTGTGATTGCCACTCTGAAACAATATGTATCCATGTCAGAAATATATTTTTCTTTTTCAAAAATTGTTTTGAATGATCTATAGCACTCATATCTGTCACCATCTCTAATAATACTAGTGCATTTTTGGATAAACAGATCGACAAGTCTTTGTCTAAATATGTTTAAAAATAGTTTTACATCCCCAACTCCCTGTTGCAGCCATACAATGTTGAAACCTGTATCACACAGGATTTTTCTTATCTCTGATGCCCAACAATCCTTTCCATTTCTATCTAATTCCAGAAGCATTTGGTAAGCTTTATGCGGAAATCTTTCGGCACTCATTTGTAGCAATTTAAACCAATATCTTAAGCATGCGACCACAGAGTTAACGAATAATGGATATCTTCCCAGATCAGCGTACACCATCTTGTTTGGTGTCTTAACAGGCACGCCTAAAAATCTTTTGCACGCCATCATATGTACCTTTTCTATGTGTTCCATTCGTTTTAATCCCCATACTTCTGATGCGTACAACAGAATGGGTTGTACCTTTGAGAGAGAGAGAGAGAGAGAGAGAGAGAGAGAGAGAGAGAATTACAACAACACAGAATTCAAAACTGAAGGTATGGTACAGTGTAATACTTTAACATCCCCCAATCACCCCCATCCCCCCACCCCCACACCCCAAAAAGGCCTTAGATATTTCGGCAAACTGCTTTCTGCGATTGTCATATAGTTAAAGTTGCACTCACACACACACATAGACACACACATATTATACACACACACACACACTACACACGCACACACATACACATACACACACACACACATACACACACACACACACACACACACACACACACACACACACACACACACGTACAGACAAAACATACACGCACACTCCTTCAAACTTTTTTTTAGCTGTGAGAATGACCTTCAAGTAAGTCCTAGTCATTCTCGTCTTCTTTTAAGAAATGAAGCTGAGCCCGTATGGAAACCCAGACAGCCAAGAATGAAGCGGCACTCATTCTGGCACTGATGGCTCGATGTACTTTTACACGTCTGCTTAAATCGTACCGTATTCTGTTGTTTTTTTCTTTCTATTTTTTTTTGTATTGTTTCGTTTTGTTTCGTTTTGTTTTGTTTTTCGTGTGTTTATTTTTGTTTTTGGTGGAATGTTCACCGCCAAACACGTGAAGAGTTTATATGCTTTCTTCATCAGTATTTCACCCACCTCCTCATTGTTTTATCCACGCGCACACACACACACACACACACACACACACACACACACACACACACACACACTCACAAACACACACACACACACACACACACACATACACACACGCACGCACACACACACATACACATACACACACACACACACACACGCACGCACACACACACACACACAAACACACACACACAAACACACACACACACACACGCACGCACACACACACACACACACATACACACACACACACATACACACATGCACGCACACACACACACATACACACACACAACACACACACACACACAACACACACAAACACACACACACACACACACACACACCGTCCTATCATTCCACCTTCATGTCGTACGGAAGGAGGTGGGTGGTGGGTGGTGGGTGGGGGTGATTAGCAGTGGTAGGAAGTATGTTTTAGTTTATTGAACAGTTTAATGGGCTTTGCTTGTTACGAAACGGAAAGAAGATAAAGAAATATATGGGTGGAAACAGAAACGAAAGACATAAACAGA
>JAPXFY010007193.1:7500-11267 GCA_030674185.1 Monoplex corrugatus | reverse complement strand
AAATTTCAGTCTTTTTCTCCTAATTTTTTATCTGGTGTTTGTTTCTTTGTTTGTGATCTTACGCTTGACAAAGGCCGTTGGTCGATAATTTGCGCCTGTCTTGTCTGTTGTATTAAAACGAGTTCTTTTTTTTTTCGTGTGTTTTTTTCTTCTGTTTCCTGTTTGCTTGAACGCGGGCAGTCACACTTGTTTTGGATTTCGTATTACCCTACTATTACTCTGGTTTCTAAAAAGAATGTTGAGAGTTCCATGGACAGCAAAGAAAACAAACGAGACAGTCTTGATGGAGGCAGACACAAGAGAATCATTCATAAGGAAGATTAGGAAAAGACAGGCAACATTCATAGGCCATTTTATGAGGAAAGGGGAATTGGAGCACCTGGTCACAACAAGAAAGCTGGAAGGAAAGAGAGCACCAGGTAGACCCAGGGAGAAGATATTGGACGGACTTGCAGAGTAGCTGAAGACAGAGAGGATGGAAGATGTGCTTGAGGCAACAAGGATACAAACAGATGGAAGGCCATCATCGCCAACGCCATGTGGCAAGGCACTTGATGATGATGATGATGATGATGTTACTCTCATACCGGTAATATCTTGCATTTCTTAACGACTATCATCTTTAT
Organism: Monoplex corrugatus; assembly: GCA_030674185.1. Classification (NCBI taxonomy): domain Eukaryota; kingdom Metazoa; phylum Mollusca; class Gastropoda; order Littorinimorpha; family Ranellidae; genus Monoplex; species Monoplex corrugatus. The sequence goes on along the minus strand of JAPXFY010007193.1, from coordinate 10,641 downwards.
AATAACAGCAGGAGGATAAAGGACGGGGTGAGTACAAAGGGGGAAGTGAGCAGTTGGGTGAGGAGGAAGAAGGAGGTGGAGGAAGAAGAAAAGGAAGAGGCAAAAAGAGAAAGGGAATGGAAAGAACGTAAAACAGCCATTGGTACGTCACTGATGTTGACGTCAAACCATCATAGAAATACAGCGAGCGTGTTATTCGGGTAGGTTACCTTTTTGTTTCATTAATATGTTCTACAAGTTCTCTAATGGTTGCAAGTTCTGTTTCTTCTTTTTTTTTCTTTCTTTTTTTTTCTTTCTTTCTTTCTTTCTATTTTGTTTTTTTCTTTCTCTCTTCTTTGTTTATTTATTTATTTTTGCTCTCTTTCTTTTCTTTTTTTTTCTTTGTTTCTATCGGTCTTTCTTTCTTTCTTTCTTTTTCTTTTTTCTCTTTTTATATTTTACTTCAATTGTCTTTCCATCTCTATATTTTTTGCTGTCTTTCTTTGTTTCTTTCTCTCTCTCTCTCTCTCTTTCTCTCCCTCTCTTTCTCTTTTTCTCTCTCTCTCTCCTTTTTAATATTTTCCTCTCTCTCTCTGTCTCTCTCTCTCTGTGTCTTTCTCTCTCTCTCTCTCTCCTTTTTTGTTTCCTCTCTCTCTCTCGCTCTGTTTCTTTCTTGCTTGCTTCTTTCTTTCTTTCCATCTGTTTGTTTCCTTTTTTTTTTCTTTTGCTGCTTTCTTTTGTTCTTTCCATCTTTCTCTATCTTTTTCTTTCTAGTTTTGTTTTCTTGCTTTCTTTGTCCAATATGTTTATTCTTTTATTTTTTCTCGTTATGCTATTCTTTTCTGCTGCTGCTGCTGTTTTTCCCCAGTGTGTTCGTTGGCTTTTATTTTTTTTTTTATATATAAGCCTGATGAAGGCTGGTTGGGACGAACACGTGCTCCTGTCTTGTTTTGATCATTACAAACGTTGTCTGATTCTATTTGCGTGTGTTGTGGTTCCTATTTCTGTGAACGCTGGCAGACATTTTGATTAAGATTTTTTTTCTTTTTGTAAATACATTAGCAACGGCAGGTATGCACGTTGACCTATGTGTTGACATCTACACCTTTAGAAAACAAGTTTCGTTTCTATTTTATTTCACATTTTTCGTTTCTTTCATACATTATCTCTTTGTTCTGGTCGTAATGTATAGATAGCACCCTCCTTCGCGTACACCCACATCCACTTTATCCTTGCGTATACATATACTGTATGTACTTTTTTGTTAACCCTTTGACTCCCATACCATATCCAAAAAAATGCAAAAATTGACCCTTTGACTCCCTCATCCTATCCACCAGCTTCCTGCAAGAATCTCGTGGTAGGGTGAGGGAGTCAATGGAGACAGCTGATAATAGTGAGAGGGAAATGCAAAGAGTTAAGTTTTTGCTCTGCTAGCATGGTTGACAATGCAGAATGCTGTGGACAGGGTGCGGGAGTCAAAGGGTAAGTTGTCTCACTCTGTCATATGTCTGTCTTCATTTGTTACTGCCTTTTGCTGCGGCTTCAAATGACGCCACACCGTTTGGAGTTTGGCGTTTATGTTCAAAGGGATTTGTCTCACTCGGACAATTCCATATACGCTCCCCCAAATCTGCCAGCAATTATCCGGCAGACTGCCTGAGCCTGCGCAAAACCATACGCGCTGCGAGGTCTTCAAATGGGAGGGAATAGGACCTATGAAATACTGAGCTAACACAATTAGAATCAGGGAAACATTCAGATGGACAACGAACTGTTTTTTTTAATGTTGGCCTGGCATTGAACTCGAAATGTCTGTTTATCTATCCTTCAGCCATCGAAAGTCCGTTGTTGGACGTAGACCTTCCCCAGCTGTTTCCGTTCACTTCGTTCCAGCGCTTTTCCTCTCCAGTTCTTGTCAAATCCATCTAGGTCGTCTCTCCATCTAGTTTTCTGTCTTCGTCTCTTGGTATCCAGAACGTGGTTTTTTTGTCCAATGATTGTCCATTCTCCGGATGAGATGTCCTGCCCAGTTCCATTTCAGTTTGTTGTCCAGGATGTCTCGCATTTTTGTTCTTTCTCTGATCCGCTGAGTCGTTTTGCAATCTTAGCAGGTGTTTGTACATGATTGTCTATTATTATTATCATTTATATTATTGATTCTTGTGAATCGTTTTTATAGAGTTCTATTCTTGAAACCCACGTGGACGCAAGATAAAGACAGAGATAGAGAGATCGAATGAGAGGATGATGATGATACTCTATTTTCCATCAGTTAACCTTATTAGCTAAAAGCAAGAGAGACAGAGACAGACAGACAGACAGAGAGAATGATAAAAAATACTTTAGTTTTTCAAACGGTGAAGTTATTAGCTAAAGAAGAGAGAGAGAGGCAGAGAGAGGGAGAAGAGGCAGAGAGAGAGAGGGAGAGAGAGGTAAGAGAGAGAAAAAGAGAGAGAGGGGGCAGAGAGAGGGAGAGAGGCAGAGAGACAGAGGCAAAGAGAGAGAGGCAGAGAGAGAGAGGCAGAGAGAGAGGTGCGAGAGAGAGAGGCAGAGAGAGGCAGAGAGAAAGAGAGAGAGAGGCAGAGAGAGAGAGAAAGAGAGAGAGAGGGAGGGAGAAAAAGATGGAGAGAGAGACAGAGATGGGGAGAGAGACGCAGAGAGAGAGAAAGAGAGCGAGAGAAAGAGAGAGAGAGGGAGAGAGAGGCAGAGAGAGAGAGAAAGAGGGAGAGAGAGGGAGAGAGAGAAGCAGAGAGAAGGAGAGAGAGGCAGGAGAGAAAGAGAAGGCAGAGAGAGAAAGAGGCAGAAAGAGAAAGAGAGAGAGAGAGAGAGTCAAACAATCAGACAGACAGACAAACAGACAGACAGACAAACAGACAGGCAGACAGACAGACAAACAAACAAATAAACAAATGAAAGCCACGAAGACAGAAAGACGAGAACAACTAGAATCAGAAACATCCGTCATTTACCATCCAATTTCCCTCCCCAAGCTTTCAACAATAATTATCTTAACCACATCAATCCTTTCCTTCTCTTCCTCTTACATTCCAAGCATTCCACGATGGTGACACTCCGATAGAAACTGAAAGCTAGTCAATATATTGGTCCCCCCACCACCCACCACCTCCACCCGTCTCTCCTCCCTCCAGCCCCAATGGA
>JAPXFY010007193.1:0-2500 GCA_030674185.1 Monoplex corrugatus | reverse complement strand
AGAGAGAGAGAGACAGACATTCATACAGAAAGAGGGACAGAGATATTGATAAAAAAAATACTTTATTTTTCAAACGGTAGAAGTTATTAGCTAAAAGCAAGAGAGAAAGAGAGATGCAGAGAGAGAGAGAAAGAAAGAGAGAGAGGCAGAGAGAGGGATAGAGAGAAGAAGAGAGAGAAAGACAGAGAAAGAAAGAAAGAGAGGCAAAGAGAGGGAGAGAGAGGGAGAGAGAAAGAGAGAGAGAAGCAGATAAAGCCAAAGAGAGGGAGAGAGAGAGAAAGAGAGAGAGAGGCAGAGAGAGAGAGAAAGAGGTAGGCAGAGAGAGGGAGAAAGAGAGAGGCAGAGAGAGGGAGAAAGAAAGAGAGAGAGGCAGAGAGAGGCAGAGAGAGGCAGAGAGAGTGAGAAAGAGAGGCACAGAGAGAGAGGCAGAGAGAGAGAAAGAGACAGAGAGAGAGAGGCAGAGAGAGGAGAGAAAGAGGGAGAGAGGGGCAGAGAGAAGGAGAGAGAGTCAGAGAGAAAGAGAAAGAGAGAGAGAGGCAGAAAGAGGGAGAGAGAGGCAGAGAAAGAGAGAGAGAGAGAGGAGACAAACAAACAGACAAACAGAGTGACTAACAGACAGACAAACAGACAAACAAACAAATGAAAGCCACGAAGACAGAAAGACGAGAACTACTAGAATCAGAAACATCCGTCATTTACCATCCAATTTCCCTCCCCAAGCTTTCAACAATAATTATCCTAACCACATCAATCCTTTCCTTCTCTTCCTCTTACATTCCAAGCATTCCACGATGGTGACACTCTGATAGAAACTGAAAGCTAGTCAATATATTGGTCCCCCCACCACCCACCACCTCCACCCATCTCTCCTCCCTCCAGCCCCAATGGAGATGTATTGGTGGTGGTGTATGATGGTGGTGAGAGGTTGATGTGAGCGGGAACGTGTGACTGAGGGGATGAGACGAACAGTTTTAGTTTCAGTTTTGCTCAAGACGCTGAGAGTCGCTCGAGCAAGCCCATGTGCGCTTTTCCTGAAATGCTGCATGGTGAAAGTCCAGTGTCACCATCTAAAAAGACTTCAGTCGAGAGTTTGCTGAAAAAATGGAATTATCGCACTTGTACCATTCCGCATGCACTCCATGGAAATATGCTGGCAGTTATCTGGCGAATTCCTTGAGCCTGCGCAAAACTTAACACACTGTCAAGGTCATGATGTGGGGATGGGGGAGGGAGAGAACGGTTCCCGGTCGGTGCACCACTCAGAACCTGGCCAGCTCATTGGGTTTATGTGCAGGCTTAAGGCGTGTGCCGTGATCATTCTGGATCTTCTCCATCACATGGTACCTGTGACGTTTGTGCATCATCATCATCATCATCATCATCATCATCAAGTGCCCTGCCTCATGGTGTTGGTGATAATGGCCCTCCTTATGCATATATCCCTTGTTGCCGCAAACACATCTTCCACCCTCTCTGTCCTCAGACACCCTGCAAGTCCGTTCAACATTTTTTCCCTGGGTCTACCTGGTGCTCTCTTTCCCTCCAGCTTTCCTGTTGTGACTACGTGTTCTAAATCCCCTTTCCTCATAAAATGGCCTATATATGTTGCCTGTCTTTTTCTAATCGTCCTTCTTGTTGTGTCCGTTTGGGCATACGAAATTCTTTCCGAGCGCCGAGACATCTTGAGAAACTGAAACTGAAACTGAAACGAACACCGCCAGAAGGACTGGACCATCAAGATGAGCATCAAACGAGCCTAGGTAAATGTTGAATTGGGGGGGGGGGGGGAGGGATTTTGAACCTGAGACATCAAATATGGAGTCCATAGTTCTACCGAAAGAACCAGCCAGCTTGGAACCTCCCCTCTAGAATCACACTTGCTAGCGGTATCTGAAGAACAGGAGGGGGTGGGGTGGGGGGAGGGGTAGTAGACAGGAAGATGAAGGAAAAAACGTGACCAGTGGAGGCAGGTGTGGAGACGAGAAAAATAAAATGGAGAGATGGTGGTACGTGAAATTGAATGGATTAGGTGGCCTGTCCTTTCACAATGAAAATGCTGAGTTCTCAGTTCTCTCCAGTCTCTGTCTTTGTCTTTTTGTCTCTCTGTCGCTGTCTCTTTGTCTCTCAGTCTCTCTGCATCTATCTTTCTATCTGTGTCTGTCTCTGTCTGTCTGTCCCTTTGTCCCTCTGTCTCCCTATCACTGTCGCCATCTCTCTTTCGCTCTGTTTGTTTGACTTTTTCTTGCGCTCTCTCTCTGTCTCTGTCTCTGTCTCTGTCTCTGTCTCTGTCTCTGTCTCTCTCTCTCTCTCTCTCTCTCTCTCACTGTCTCACTGTCTGTCTGTCTATCTGTCTGTCTGTCTCTCTCTCTCTCTCTATCTATCTCTCTATCTCTCTATCTATCTCTCTATCTATCTATCTCTATGTATATATATCTCTCTCTGTCTCTCTCTATATGTTTCTACGTCTCTCTGTCTCTGTCTCTCACTGTCTCATTGTCTA
>JAPXFY010007192.1:7500-11269 GCA_030674185.1 Monoplex corrugatus | reverse complement strand
AAAAAAAAATGATGACTGTAACCTAGATCCTGTCTTTTCATCTAGCAAACTCAGCAACACATAATATGTAACCCGAATAATAATGACTGTAATTCTGATACCCCGTCTACGGTAAACAAGCTACAAATATTCTGTAACTTGGCAAATAATGACTGTAATTTTGATACCCTGTTTTCGATCAACCATACACAAACAATTTGGAACCTGACGAAAAATGGCTGTAATTTTAGAGACGTATGTTTTCGATCAACAAAGACGGCTGCAAATAATCCTGTCTTTTGCGAAATGTAAAATAACGAAATGTCACACAGTATGTTCCCCAGTTGTTCTATCATTCTTTGACGAAGTAAGCGAAGCGAGTTCAAAGACATTGATCTGTTTCAGGGATTTCACTGATGTCTATCTCTTAACCTTTAAGCCACCATAATACACTCTAAAGACCATCCATGTTCCAGCTTTGATGTCGTTAATGGCCCAGCCGACCTCAAAGACTGTCTCAGTACCGAAAGGACAAAGAAACGAACGTCATTTGATTCAATCCGGCTGAATTCAAAATCACTTTGTTGTTGTTACTAGTGGTTTATTCAGCTTCAGCGATCTATGGTGAACAAGATTTCATCTAAAAAAAAAGTTAAGCTGACTGCAAATTGACTTTCAATGGTAAAAAAGTATTTCTGTTAATGTCTAAACACAGTTTATTTAACTGTTTTCCCCTCCCATCGTCAAGTCACCTCAGTGGCCACGAAGTTTGAAATAATTGCTTACAGTTCAATTACGATCAGGGTGATAATCATGATGCTATGGAATTCCGGTCTGGACTGAAACTGCTTGACAACACTGTCCTCTACGCTTCATTCGTAGTCTATCCTGGCGTCAATCAGGCCCGAGAGATACAGACATCTGCTGTGTTAGGACAATTGATCAATACCCTCTATGACAGCATCCGTGAAGTGGATGATACTTGACTATGAGGTGTATTACACTCGACTTTGTGGTCTATCAGACTTCATTGTGTGGTCTATCAGACTTCACTGTGTGGTCTATCACACTTCATTGTGTGGTCTATCAGACTCTATTGTTTGGTCTATCAGACTTCACTGTGTGGTCTATCAGACTCTTTTGTGTGGTCTTTGAGACTTCATTGTGTGGTCTATCAGACTTCATTGTATGGTCTATCGACGTCATTGTGTGGTCTATCAGACTTCACTGTGTGGTCTATCAGACTTCATTATGTGGTCTATCATACTTCATTGTGTGGTCTATAAGACTGTGTGGTCTATCGACGTCACTGTGTGGTCTATCAGACTTCATTGTGTGGTCTATAAGACTGTGTGGTCTATCGACGTCACTGTGTGGTCTATCAGACTTCACTGTGTGGTCTCAGTCTTCCCACTGACCCCACAGTGCAATCAACTCTTGGTAGTAGCCGGTTTTGGGAGGGAGTATGGGTGGGGGGCAGACAAATCACGATTTTGACTGGCCGGATGGGATTCGAACCCGTAAAGTTCCAGTGGATGATAGGTTGCGATACCCACTGCACCACTGTGATCTTTCAGCAGTTGGCCAAAAATCTTCACACAGGAAAAGCCAAAGCAAAAGCGGCCGCTACAACAATTATTGTGTTTGGATTTTGTTCTCAAGGTAATATCTCCTCTCTCTCTGTCTGTCTCTCTGTCTCTCTCTCTCTCTTTCACTCTGTCTCTCTCTGTTTGTTTATCTCTCTCTTTCTGTCTCTTTTCATCGCTGTCTCTGTCTCTCCCTTTGTCTCTGTCTGCCTGTCTCTCTCTCTCTCAGTTTCTCTGTGTCCCTGTTCCTCTGTCTCTCTCTATGTTTGTCTGTCTGTCTGTCTCTCTTTGTGTCTCGGTCTGTCGCTGTCTGTTTGTCTTTCTATGATTTTGTCTCCTCCCTCCCTCCCTCTCCCCTCTCTCTGTACCCTTCTCTGTCTCTGTCTTCTCTCTCTGTCTCTCCCCGTCTCCCTGTCTCATCTTTCTCTTTCTCTCGTATGCTGTTTGACAAAACGTGTGTGTGTGTGTGTGTGTGTGTGTGTGTGTGTGTGTGTGTGTGTGTGTGTGTGTGTGTGTGTGTGTGTGTGTGTGAGTGTGTGTACGTGATTGTACATGTATGTGCGTTCGAGCGTGTGTAAATATTTGTGTGTGTGTGTGTGTGTGTGTGTGTGTGTGTGTGAGTGAGTGTGTGTGTGTGTGAGTGAGTGTGTGTGTGTGTGAGTGAGTGTGTGTGGTTTGCGTGTGTGTATGTATGTGTATGTGTGTGTGTGTGTGTGTGTGTGTGTGGTTTGCGTGTGTGTATGTATGTGTGTGTGTGTGTGTGTGTGTTTTGTGTGTGTGTATGTGTGTGTGTGTTTGTGTTTGTGTGTGTGTGTACGTGTGTGTGGTGTGTGTGTGTGTGTGTTTTTGTGTGTGTGTTTTGTGTGTGTGTTTGTGTGTGTGTGTGTGTGTGTGTGTGTGTGTGTGTGTGTGTGTGTGTGTGTGTGTTGTATGCGCGCGCGTGTGCGTAAAAAGTTTGCGTGTTAACATGAGATTACGTGGGTGTACATTTAGTCACACATATATATACACGCGTTTGATAAATCCTACGTACGCGCGCGCACACCCACGCGCTTTCATGCATATGTTTGCATGTCCACGATGTTCTCCTTGCGAGAGAGCAGAGCCTTTACCAAAACAAAAAGAAAAATTATGCATAGGTAAATGAATATACTATGAATAAATAAATAAATGAATAAGTAAACAGACAGATAGATAAATGAATGATAAACAAGCAATCAAACAAATAAAACAAATAAACGAATAAAATGGATAAATTAATAAAGTAATAGATAAACGGATTAATTAAATCGCATATACATGAATAAATAAATGCATACATACACAAATAAATAAGTAAATAAATAGATGAATATAAAATAAACGAACAAATAAACAAGCAAACAAACAAATAGATAATTGTATAAATAACTAGATAGATAAATGTATGAATAAATAGAAATTAATAGATTAATAGATAAATGAATGGAAAAATAAACAAATACATAAATTAACAAACAAACGAACGAACACACAAACGAACAAACGAATGAACAAACAAACGAACAAACAGATAAACGAACAAACAAACAAACAGACAAACAGACAAACGAACAAACAAACAGACAAACAGACAAACGAACAAACAAACAAACAAACGAACAAACAGACAAACGAACAAACAAACAAACGAACGAACAAACAGACAAACGAACGAACAAATAAACAAACAAACAAATAAACGAAACAAATTTAAAACCTAAAGATCTTGAAATGTTTGGCGCCAGTCAGAGAGCACAAACCACCCAGGCCAGAAAACCTGATTATCTACAGCGTCCTCAGACAAAAGTGCCCAGCTCCCCTACCACCTCACCCCTCCCCAACACTCCTCCTCCCTTCTCCTCCTCCTCCTTCTTCATCTCCCAGTGGGGAAATGAAATTCCATATCACATGCGTGACCCTTTCTTGACTCTCTGAGTGCCCAGCCATTCAGACGGTCAGCTTCCAATTCTGGGTTTTATGGACCCTGTTTTAAGATATCTCCTTCCTACTCTTTAGCCTTAGGCAGCATTGTCTTCTCCCTGGAGGATGCCACAGAACGAGCCTGGATTTTTGAGGATTTTAAGTGTCTGTGTCTTGGCTGTGCTTGTGGTGAGAAAATATTAGCATTTCTCCTCCAGTATGTATGTATGTATGTATGTATGTATGTATGTATGTATGTATGT
>JAPXFY010007192.1:0-2500 GCA_030674185.1 Monoplex corrugatus | reverse complement strand
AGCAGACGACCCAGCATGTCCGCTCTGTCAGAAGAAACAAACAGTGGAACATGTCCTAAGCTCTTGCAAAGTAGCGCTAGCCCAAGGAAGGTATACATGGAGGCACAACCAAGTTCTGAAAGTGATCACAGATGTGGTTAGCGAAAAAACCATGACCCCAAACGCACCAATTGCTATGACAACGTTCTACAAAGCAGGAGGGAAACAGGTCTGGCCCGAAAGTGCTATAACAACCAGCACATTGCCAAAGGGTCTTCTGGATGGAGCAGTCGACTGGGAGTGTACAGCAGACCTCCCAGAGTGGAGAAATTACCCAGATGTCATCAGCAAGACAGGCATGAGACCAGACATCGCTCTCCACTCTGACTCCTCGAAACAAGTGATTCTGATAGAACTCACTGTGCCATACGAAAGCAGAATGGAAGAAGCACATATCTACAAGACCGAAAAATACGCCGGTCTTGCCAGCACCCTGAAGAAAGCAGGTCTGCGGGTCAAAATCTTCGCCATAGAGGTCGGGGCAAGAGGGTTTGTGGGCACCTCCGCTTATGATCTCATGAAACAACTCGCCATTTCTGGGAAGAAGAGGACTAGAGCCCTTAAAGCGATGGCAGAGGCAGCAGAAAGGAGCTCAAGCTGGATCTGGGCAAGGAGGAACGAAAAAAGTGAACTTCATAAGGATTAAATTCCCTACAGATGATGTGTGCCCCGTTAGCACATTGGTAAAACCGCGTACCGCAGTTCTGAAGCGCAGAATCGCCCAGGTTCGATCCCCGGCGTGGGAAAAAAAAAAATAGACAACAGCAGAAGGGCATCCAGGAGTCATGACCTGGATGTGGCCCGGCCCCCCGAGAGTGTAAGGAATTCAGGGCCGAAACACTTGTCTAAAGGGGGTTACTTCTCTGAAGACCTTCTGTTGTCTAGCTCTCCCTAGAGTTTCTTTCTACCCTAATCCTTGAAGGCCAATTGATTACCCTAATCCTTGAAGGCCAATTGATTACCCTAATCCTTGAAGGCCAGTTGATTTTCTTAATCCTTGAAGGCCAATTGATTTCCCAAATCCTCGAAGGCCAGTTAGCCTTATTGCCTTTGTTAAGTCATGGTAAAAAAATCTGGGTGACGCTGCAATGCGGCAACGCGCTCTCAAGGGAAAGAGCAGCCCGAGTTTTTACATGGTCAATCCATTGTGATAAAAAGAAACGAATATGAATATATCTCGAGTCTGTTTCAAGCCAGTAGCATAAAAAACAAAAAAACAAACAAAAGAACAAACAAAAAACATGGCCTCTTTGCCGCCCATCTTAATGCTTGCTCCAATCACTCTAGTGGCGTCAGCTCAGAATTTTCTGAAGTTCACTCTCACCCCCTCCCCCATTTCGAGACCTTGTCAGCAAAGAGATTTTTCAGCAAGCTCAAGGAATTTACCAGATAGCTGCCGGCAGATATGGAAGGAGCGCGTATGGAATTTTCTTTTTTCTTTTTTTAGGATCATCGCACTCAGGGAGTTTACCTTTCTGGTCACCATTTTTTTTTCGTCTCATTTTCTACGCCACCTTAATTAAAGGCCACAGAAGCGGGCACATTTTTGTTGTTGCAATGCGATGATGATGATGATGATAATAATGATGTTGTAGTTGTTGTTGTTGTTGTTTGTGTTGTTGTTGTTTGTGTTGTTGTTGTTGATGATGATGATGGTGATGGTGATGATGATGATGATAATAATGATGATGTCGATGAGGATGATAATCATGATGCTATGGAGTTCCATCTAGGATTGAGACTGAGCGACAGGGCTGTACTCAACTTCAAGACAGTGACTCACCTGATAATATGCAGCGCCTGTTGACTCGCACCACAGCGTGTTACTCAGACATTAAGAACTGGATGACGTTCAACAAACTTCAGCTTAATGACGACAGGACAGAAGCTATCCTCATTGGCACCCGTCAGAAACTTTCTCAGCTGCCTCCTCTTTCTCTCCCATTATGTAACACATCAGTCCCAATTTCTGATTCAGCTAAAAACCTTGGTGTCTGCATTGACTCTACCCTCTCCATGAACAACTTTGTTTCTCAAAACTGCCAGATCCTGCTACTATCATCTCCATCGTATAAGGCTGATCAGGAAGTATCTCTCTGTCGAAACAACTGCAAAACTCGTTCTCTCCTTCATAATGTCTCGCATTGACTATTGCAATTCACTCCTGTCTGGTCTTCCTGCCTCCACCATTCACATCCTACAGCGCATTCAAAACAATGCTGTACGCCTTGTACTCAAAAAGAAAAAAGCTGACCACATATCTCCTCTCCTGGCACAACTTCACTGGCTCCCTATATCAAAGCGCATACAGTACAAACTAGACACCATGTGCTACAAAAGCCTCAATAACGCAGCCCCCGATTACCTGTCAAGCCTACTTGAGATCTATGTTCCCTCACGTACCCTCCGCTCTGCCTCCGATCCTCTGACTTTTCGCTTTCCACGCACTAAGCTCAATACC
>JAPXFY010000719.1:45000-47500 GCA_030674185.1 Monoplex corrugatus | reverse complement strand
CAATTGGACAATTCCATATTATGCGCTCCACTCAAATCTGCTAGAAAGTATCTGGCAGACTCTCACATATCTCGTATATCGATTCCGCCAGATAATTGCTGGCAGATTAGTGAAAGATGCCCCGGCCAAGCTGCGTGAACAGGCCTATCTCAGTCTAGTCAGATCGATCGTCGAATACAGCTGTACGGTCTGGGACCCGCACCTTCGTAAAGATATCGACTCTCTCTGGAGATGGTGCAGCGTCGTGGTGCGCGGATGGTGTTCCGCGACTACAGTTACAACAGCAGTGTCACAGAAATGTTGAAAATGCTAAACTGGGACAGCCTCGCAGACCGTAGGAGGGACGCCAAACTCATCTTATTTGTACAAGATTATTAACCACCTGGCAGAAGTCCCCACCGACAACATCCTAATCCCAGCAGACCCTTGAACCCCAGCCAAACACCCTTACAAATACAAGTCGATCCAAAGCAAAAACCACGACATATCGCCACTCCTTCTTCGTCAACATCATTGGACCCTGGAACGACCTTCCTGCAGAAGTAGTGGAGAGCCCGACTGTTACATCCTTCAAATCGAGGCTCAAATCTCCTCCGACAGCGCGTCGATAACAGCGCACCACCCATCGCTGCGATATCCTGAAGGGAGGTTTAGCGATTACAGAACAGAAACAGGGGGTGAGGGGGGGGGGGGGGGATCCCACACATCTCGTATGGAGTCTGTCAGATAATTGCTGGCAGATTAAGGGGGACTCCACACATCTCGTGTATCCAGTGTGCCAGATAATTACTGGCAGATTAGGGGGGGGGGGGGGAATCCCACACATCTCGTGTATCCAGTCTGCCAGATAATTACTGGCAGATTAGGGGGGAGGGATCCCACACATCTCGTGTATCCAGTCTGCCATATAATTACTGGCAGATTAGGGGGGGAACCCCACACATCTCATGTATCCAGTCTGCCATATAATTACTGGCAGATTAGGGGGGGGATCCCACACATCTCATGTATCCAGGCTGCCAGATAATTACTGGCAGATTAGGGGGGGATCCCACACATTTCGTGTATCCAGTCTGCCAGATAATTACTGGCAGATTAGGGGGGGATCCCACACATCTCGTGTATCCAGTCTGCCAGATAATTACTGGCAGATTAGGGGGGATCCCACACATTTCGTGTATCCAGTCTGCCAGATAATTACTGGCAGATTAGGGGGGGATCCCACACATTTCGTGTATCCAGTCTGCCAGATAATTACTGGCAGATTAGGGGGGGATCCCACACATCTCGTGTATCCAGTCTGCCAGATAATTACTGGCAGATTTGGGGGGGGATCCCACACATCTCGTGTATCCAGTCTGCCAGATAATTACTGGCAGATTTGGGGGGGGATCCCACACATCTCGTGTATCCAGTCTGCCAGATAATTACTGGCAGATTAGGGAGGGGGGATCCCACACATCTCGTGTATCCAGTCTGCCAGATAATTACTGGCAGAACAGGGGAATCGCACACAGAAGTGCCGTAGTGTGACATATCCCTCTTAAGGTCTGTTGGAGTTTGGTGTTTGTTCAAGAGGAATTCATCGCACTCGGAAAATTCCATATGAGCTCCACCCAAATCCGCCAGCAATGATCTGGTCGGAAAAAAACAACAATCAACTGCTTTTTGGTTCTTAGTTTTGATGATGGAGCCGTGGACTTAAGATCTGATATCATCATCAGGTGCCCTGCCGCATGGCGTTGGCGATCATGGACTTCCATCTGCCTCTATCTCTCGTTGCCACTAGCATCTCCCCCACCCTCCCCGTCCCCAGCCACTCTGCAAGTCCGTCCAGCATTTTCTCCCTGGGTCTACCTGGTGCTCTCTTTCCCTCCAGCTTTCCCGTTGTGACCAGGTGCTCCAAATCCCCCTTCCACATAAAATGGCCTATAAATGTTGCCTGTCTTTTCCTAATCTTCTTTATGAATGATCTACTTGTGTCTGCCTCCATCAAGACTGTCTCGTTTGTTTTGTTTGCTGTCCATGGAACCCTCAACATTCTTCTGAGAAACCACATCTCGAGTTCAATTCCAGTCCTCAATATTAAACACTGGCCTGTTTGTTGCCCATCTTTAATGTTTCCATCACTCTGGTGGTGTCAGTTTAAGTGTTTCATGGGTCTTTTGTCTCCCCTCTCCTCAGTTAAAGACTTTTGTCAGCGCAAAAAGCTTTCTCACAGGCTCAGAGAGTCTACCAGATAAATGCTGGCAGATTTGGGTGAAGCGCATATGGAATTGTCCCAGTGTAATGGATCCCTCTTGAACAAACTCCAAGCTCTAACAACCTCGCTCAAACCAAACTTTTTTTTTTTACACTCTTCTCCTCTCCATCCTCTAAACAGTGCTTAATGGACAAATGGTTTTCACCCCGAGGTCTGTTGATCGTCCTCTTCATCAGCGATGAATTGATTGATTTGATTTGGTTCAGTTTTTACGTCGATACCCACCTCAGGTGATAT
>JAPXFY010000719.1:22500-35000 GCA_030674185.1 Monoplex corrugatus | reverse complement strand
GAGAGAGACAGAGAGAGTCAGAGAGAGAGAGAGAGAGAGACAAACAGAGAAAGACACACAGAGAGTGAGTGAGTCTTCCACAGTTTCAACGACAAAGAGAGAGACAAGCATTTTAGAACAAAAGCAGAACGACAAAGACAGCGCCTCAAGGGTGCAACATGTTCAGGAAATTCTCTTTGACACAAAACACACACACACACACTCAACACACACACACACACACACACACAACACACACACACACACACACACAACACACACACAACACACACAACACACACACACACACACACACACACACACACACACACACACACACACACACACACACACACACACACACACACACACCACTGCTTTCACTGGTTCCAGTGTTCATTAAAAATTAATTAACAATTCAAAGGACAGCAATTCCTGCCTTACTGCAGTTTGGAACGAAAGCACTCCCCATGGAAGAATTAGTGACCACAGTAAGTGGTCCCATCAATATTTAGCCATCATTGATGTCTCCAACAGACGCTTTTGTTTGTGTACAATCCTAGCAGCAGACATCAACAAGAGAAGACCAAAATACATTGGCTATGTGTCACTTAGCATGAACACAACAGCTAATGGCAACTATTTTTCAAGGAAAATGAGAGGCAAAAAGGAAGAAAAGAAAGACCTCTAATCTCATACATCGAGAACATAACCAACATTAGTGGCCTACATTGTTATTGCTATTGTTTAAAGCCCAGCCGGCTGTGTAGAGCCATATCATGGTTATAACCATTTCAAAACATACAACATTTCAACAGGAAAAAAAAGAAAAGAAAATGAAGTACACATTTCAATGCATTCGCGCACATAATCTAAGGACATGCCACTGGTGTTGACCACTCCGTCCAATTTATCGCACAGAGGATTTACAAAACACACCTGAATACAAATATAAGCATACATAAGGACACCAAAACATATATAAAAACAGGCATAAATTACCTGAAATTGCTTCCGCATATCTCACCTCCCTAGAGCCAAAACTGCACTTAATACATGTACCCAATTATCAATCCTAAGAAAAAGTACATAAGACTTTATCGAACACATGTTTACTAACGACAGTAATCGCTGGGTCTTAAGAGTCAAACTGAGAGAGAGACTCCAACGAATGAAAAGAATAGGTGCTGCAGTGCACGCAGAAGTATGCACAGGAAATCATCGTCGGTTAAGAAGAAAGACACCCTGAAAGTCTACCGCCTGTACTGGGTAGTGTATCCATCAACAATCAAAGCGACAATCAATGGTGTGTTACAAAAATGACGAAAACCTGCTCTTCCCGGGAATCCTCAAACACCAAAGTGGTCGTTATTCAAGTATTTACTTTTCTTATTCATGTCTGTCCCAGCGTATAGGGTTTCTGCATGGACTCAAGGTGTCTGCCAGATACCTTCTGTCAGATTTGGATGGAACACATAAGGAATTGTCCTAGTGTGCTGAATCCCTCTTGAGCACAGTACAAACTGACGGAGCCAACGTAGTTTTTTCCCCGTTTTGTTCAACCCTGGATAGATAAAGCAGTGATGTGATGAACTTTTTCTGTTACCCTATTATCACCTTATCAGTGATGTGATGAACCTTTTCTGTTACCCTATTATCACCTTATCAGTGATGTGATGAACCTTTTCTGTTACCCTATTATCACCTTATCAGTGATGTGATGAACCTTTTCTGTTACCCTATTATCACCTTATCAGTGATGTGATGAACCTTTTCTGTTACCCTATTATCACCTTATCAGTGATGTGATGAACCTTTTCTGTTACCCTATTATAACCTTATCAGTGATGTGATGAACCTTTTCTGTTACCCTATTATAACCTTATCAGTGATGTGATGAACCTTTTCTGTTACCCTATTATCACCTTATCAGTGATGTGATGAACCTTTTCTGTTACCCTATTATCACCTTATCAGTGATGTGATGAACCTTTTCTGTTACCCTATTATCACCTTATCCACCTGTTTTCTACAGCCACCTGTTGAAGTGCAGGCTACTGTACATGTATGTTCAGGATATTACATTTTAGAATAATGGACACACTCAGAGATTTGTGCCTCTACAGAGCGGCATATTCATTTACAACAGAGTTTACAGTTCGCACAAAAGGGACTCATTACACTCTTGTTCAAAAGGGATTCACAGTATCTGGACAGTTCCATATGGGATCCATCAAAATTTGCCTGCAATCATCTGGCAGATTACTTAAGGCAGGGTAAAACTTCTATACTGGCCAGATCAGGAGAGAAAACCTGGACCTGTGAAACATTGACACCAACACAATGACTGAGGCATTACGTTGGGCAGTGAACAAACCAGCTTTTATCTTGCAGGTTGGGATTGTTATTGTTATTTTTGTTTAAAGCCCAGCCGACTGCGTCGATCCATGTCAGGGCTATAACCCGTTTCAAAATACAATATTTCAACAGGAAAAAAGTGAAAATTAAGTACACATATCAATTCATTCGCACACATAATAATAATAATAATAATAATAATTACAATATTTATATAGCGCAAAATCTAAGGAAATATCCCTGGCGTTGACCACTCTGTCCAACTCATCACACCGGGTATTTAAAAATAAGTACTACAAATTTAAACTAACTACACTAAAACATGTATAAAAACGGGCCTACATTACTTAAAAAGTGCTTCCACATACCTCATTTCTCTAGAGCCAAAAACACTTCACATATGTACCCAGTTATCAATCCTAAGAGAAAGTACGTAAGACTTTACAGAACAAATACAGGTGAATGGACCAGCAAGGCAGAAAGTGATAGAAAAAATGACAGAAAGCAAACGAACAACGCAAGAAACAAAGAGAGTAACAGAAAAGATGAAATTTCTAGCACAGAATGTCCAGAAGATGGGGACACCATTCATACAGAAAGAACCCCCCGGCATCTCCACAGGGGGGAGCAGGGGAGCATTGAACTCGAGACATTCGTTCTTGAGTCCATCGCTCTATAATCGTCACAACAAACAAGTAAATGGCGCATTTCACAAAATGGTGAAAACAAGCACTCTCCATGAAACCTGAGACAACAATTTGACGCTACACCAATATTTGTCTGCCTTTCATGTCTCCTGCAGCCTTTTTCTCTTTCTTTGCTGTACAATCTTTGCACATCTGACCAGAGACTTCTAAACGAGAGATGTTGTTTAACTTGTTCACTCCACTACTCTATCCACCAGCCTTCAGCTTTCTGCAGGAAGCTGGTCGAGGGTGGTTGATGAAGTGAGAAAATTCACGGGCGCAGGAGGAAGGACGGTGGATAATTTCAGGGAGTGAAGTGGTTAACACACGGTTGAAATAGAGAAAGGAATCCATGGGGTTATATGTTGCAGCATGTTCATAAACAAGAGACCCGAAATAAATGATGCATCATCAAAGATCTGAACCTACTATTTTTACAAAGAACATTGGACACCAGCGTTATCCACCATCATCATTATCATCATCAGGTGCCCTGCCGTATGGTGTTGGCGATCATGGACTTTCATCTGTCTCTATCTCTCAGTGCCCCTAGCATCTCCCCCACCCTCCTCGTCTTCCTCATAAAATGGCCTACAAATGTTGCCTGTCCCTTCCTAATCTTCCTTATGAGTGACCTACCTGTGTCTGCCCCCATCAAGACTGTCTCGTTTGCTTTCCCTGCCGTCCATGGAACTCTCAACATTCCTCCCAGAAACCACATCTCGGCTGCCTCAATCCTGCCCTGGCTTTGCCTGCCGACCGTCCACGCCTCACATCCGTATAACAGTATTGGTTCCATCTGTCTCTATCTCTAGTTATCCACCATAAGCTCGATTTTTTTGCGTACCTGTCATGCATCCATAACGAAAAGTAAATCATAAAGGAACAGGCCCCGGTGTGGCTGGCCCCAGAGTCTACCATTTCACTCCCCTAGGGTGTAGAGACGACTTCAACGGACATTTTTCTTTCTCTACAATAATTCTTGTTTTGGGTGGCCATGAGTATCATCCTCATCTACATCATCATCGCAACGTAAACAAAAGTTTTTTTAATATAAAAAAACTATGCATATGGAGGGCCATGATCGCCAACGCCACGCGGCAGGGCACATGATGATGATGATGATGATGATGATGATGATGATGATGATGATGATGATGATGATGATGATGATGATGATGATGATGATGATGATGATGGTGATGATGATGATGATGATGACAATAATTCTTCACTGGTGACGTTGTTAAAACTGGTGACACGAGAGTGTCCAAGGCCAGTGAACCAGCGTGTTCAGCGATGAGTGTGTCCGTTACAATAATCCTCCATGTTTTGGGGCAGACAGACAGACAGGATTTATTTTGTCCTGTTTGTGGCGTCTTGGAAGCAGTGACATACATACCCGCAACCCCACCCCCACCTTGGTATAAACAGATCCTATTGTTATTGTAAAAGAGACTGGATAAGAGAAAGTCTTCTGTTTAAATAGACGTTTTTTCGTTTCTAAAAGCTTCCTCGGGTCTGCAGTCTCAAATCTAAAGCAAAGCGACTGTTAGCGTTCAAGCAAATAGGAACCAGAATTACACAGAAATACAATCAGAACACACATATTAATACAACCACAAAACAAGACAGTCGCAATTTTTTCGGTCAACTGGCCTTTGTCGGGCGTGTACAAAAGACAAACACTTCTAAACTTTTCAACTAGAAAAAAACACAAATAAAAAAAATTAGAACGCGTATCTAATATAACAAAACAAGACAGCCCTTTCTTGTTTGTACATGTAAGTGTTGTGCTTTTTTTCTTTTGTGTCATCATCATCATCATAAGGACGTGTGGCCGACAGACACTCCGCTGACAACCAAACTCCATGGCTGCAGACAGGAGCTGGAAAAGACGGCTGCATTCATCGCCCGGACTCAGATGATTGTGTAGCAGCGTACGCCAAGAAGAAGAAAAAGAAGATCATCATCATCAGGTGCCTTGCTGCATGGTGTTGGCGATTTTGGACTTCCATCTGTCTCTATCTTTTGTTGCCTCAAGCATCTCTTCCACCCTCCTTGTCTTCAGCCACTCTGCAAGTCCGTCTAGTATCTTCTCCCTGGGTCTACCTGGTGCTCTCTTTCCCTCCAGCTTCCCCGTTGTGACCAGGTGTTCCAATTCCCCTTTCCTCATAAAATGGCCTATGAATGTTGCCCGCCTTTTCGTAATCTTCCTTATGAATGATCTACCTGTGTCTGCCTCCATCAAGACTGTCTCGTTTTGTTTTCTTTGCTGTCCATGGAACTCTCAACATCCTTCTTAGAAACCACATCTCGGCTGCCTCAATCTTGTTCTGGCTTTGCTTGTTGACTGTCCACGCCTCGCAACCGTACAACAGTATTGGTTCTATATAACATTCAAAAACTGCCTTCCTGGTGTTAATTGATAGGCATTTGTTGGTAAGAATGCTTGTCATCTTCTTGAATGTTGTTTTGGCTTGGCCGATTGTGTACGTTTGCCAAAGGCCAGTCGGACAAAAATTTGCACCTGTATTATTTTGTTACATTAAATTCGTAAGGGGGGGGGGGGGGGGGTGTTGTTGTTGTTGTTTTGTTTTTAGTTTTTTGTTTTGGTTTGGCTTGGTTTTGTTTTGTTTTTTGTTGTTGTTGTTGTTGTTGTTGTTTTTTTTTGGGGGGGGGAGATGGGGGTGGATCCGTATTCGCTTGAACGTTGGCAGTCACTTTGATTCAGATTTATCAGGTTCCATAAAAAGCCTAATACTGTTTTTGTTTGTTGTTGGTGGTCATTATATTTTTACCAATACGTTTTTATGCATGTATTCTTTATTGCCTTGTATACATGCTTTACAAGCGCCCACTTGGCCAAAAATGTTGGCCTGTCTTGTTTTATATCAAACATACGTTCTGGTTCTATTTTCGCATATTTCTGGCTCATACATTTTTAAGTTGAACCCTTAACTTTTCTGTGTGGCCATACTAACCAGGCAATATTTCTAAACGGATGACGTTGTTTCATCGGAAAAGCTCGTGTGTTGGGCCAGTAAACGAGGATACTAGGCGACAGTTTTATCCATTAACTTAAAACCATCCTCGTTCTGGGGCTGACGATCAATATACCGTCTTCCTGTAGCATCTTGACAGCGATGTGTATAGAGTTTGGAGTTCGTTAAAGTGGGATTCATGGCGCCTGGATAATTCCACACGCACTCCCCCCCAAATCCGCCAGTAGTGTGTAGTCTGGACAGTTTGTTCAAGAGGGATTCACTGGATTCGAAGAACTCCATATGCGCTCCACCCAAATCTGCCAGCAATTATCTCACAGACCTCCGATGCCTGCGCAAAAAACCGTATGCGCTGGCAAGGTCTTGAAATGGGGAAAGAGGGAAGAGGGACCTATGAAACATTAAGCTGACACCACCAGAATGATGTAAACGTTAAGATGGGCAACAAACAGGCCAATTTTTAATGTTGTGGGCTGGGATTGAACTCAAGAGATTAGATCTTGAAAACCCTGTGCGCTGACAAAGTCTTGGAATAGAGAGGAGCAGAACGGAAGACAATGGAACCAATGAATATACTAAAAAAAATCTGACACCACAAGAATGGCTAGAGCATTAAGATGGACCAGTTCCTATGTTGCAGGCTGTGTCTGAACTGAAGACACGTTGTTGTTATTGTTATTTGTGTTTAAAGCCCAGCCGACTGCGTAGAGCCACATCAGGGCTACAACTGTATCAAAACATACACAATTCTTCAACAGGAAAAACAAAGAAAAGAAAATTCAGTAAACATACCAATGCATTCGTGCATATAATCTAAGGACATGCCCTCGGCATTGACCACTCCGTCCAATTTATTGTACAGGGGATTTTAAAAAAACATGCCTGAATACGAATTGAAGCATAACTAAAGACACCAAAACATTAATAAAAACGACACTAAATTACCTAAAATTGCTTCCACATATCTCACTGCCCTAGAGCCAAAAATGCACTTTATATATGTACCCAATAATCAATCCTAAGAGAAAGTATGTAAAACTTTATCGGACACGTACAGGTGAATGGACCAGCAAGGCAGAAAATTACAGGAAGAAATGACAGAAAACAAAGCAGGAAGAAAGAAACAAAGAAAGTGACAAAAAAGAGGAAAATTCTAGAACAGTATTTCTAGAAGGTGGGGGATACTATTTATACGGAAAGAGACCCGGCATCTATACAGGGGTCTGAAGACACATGATCTTGAGTCCGTGGCCTCTATCAACCATATGTGATTTTGCTGTAGTCTTTCACATAGCGCCTGTAGTATCCAGAAAATCCGAGAAATTTGCGAACTTCCTCCGGAGTCCTGGGAATTGGCCAGTCGACGACTTGGCTGCACTTCTCTGGATCTGCCTCAATGCCTTTGGCAGACACGATGTGCCCAACATAGCGGACCTTTTCTTGACAGAAGGAACATTTCTTTGGGTTCAGCTTCAGTCCACAGTCCTTCAGGCGTAGGAAGACTCTCTCAAGATGCTCCATGTGTTCCTGAAAGGTCTTATTAGGTATTATCATTTTCTAAATCATTATTACATTTTGATTTAGCTTGTTAGTTTATTGTTTACAGTGACTCTAAAATTTACTTTTGAGTCAACTTGAAAATGGACTTTATTGTGATTTGTAAATTACTGAAGCATATAAGTTATGGTATAGTTATTGAGTAATGTTTCTTGGTGTGTTTCGGGTTTATTTTCTGTCACATTTATGCCTCTTACAATAAAGAAACAGGGAACGAACCCAACAGGACTGACTTAAATTCCGTAAGAGTGTGGTCCTGTCACAAACATAAACAGCCAAGCCTGTAAAAGTCTGTGACCCCCAGCAAAGACGTAATCCTCAACACATACGTTATCGGTTTCAGTTTCAATTTCTCACGATAACGTCTCCACGATCGGAACGAATTCCATATGCACTAACGTCACAGGTGCCATGTGTATGGTGATCATGGCACAAGCCTTGGCGTTCGTCTGTCATCGTCGACAATGACCACGGCTTCATGAAGTTGCTTTGAGTCAGTGTGTCCGGAGGTGACTGATCAATCCGATCCGGGCACAGAAGTAACTTCCACAGGTTGGACATCTATGGTTGGTTACTGTGGTTGAAGGGTTTGCAGCCCTAGCTTTCCGTGCAGCTCGTTTGTTTTTCTTGTGCAGACTGGATACGAGACACTTCTGAAGTGGTACATCCGGTTTTGATTCTTCTACGCCAGACTGTACGGTCGAGGGCAAGGTTTTCCCAATTCTCCCAGTCTATGTTGAGGGACTTTACCGATGCCTTCAAGCTGTCTTTAAACCGTTTTCTCTGGCCTCCAACTGTTCTCTTGCCAGACGCTAGTTCCTCGTAGAGGAGTTGCTTCGGAATTCTGGTGTCAGACATCCGGTACAGAAACCAATAAGCGTTATCAGCATGGTCCATTAGCCAACTGAGCTAATACGCCACAATGTCCACAGGAGATGTACACATGTTTTTTGTGCAATATTCTTTAACATTATCATGATTGTTTGAGGCTCATCTCACTTCGCAGAGTCACTTCAGAGTTATAACTAAACATCTCTTTGATCCTGATAAAACACTGGACAAGTAAACTTGGTATCAATGCATTTTGTCATATAATCTAAGGGTGTGCCTCTGGCATTGACCATTCCGTCCAGTTTATTACTAAGTATTGTTATTTTTTTATTTTTTGTTTAAAGACCAGTCGACTGCGTAGAGCGATATCGGGGCTGTAACCATTTCAATCAACACACCAAACTCCAACACGAAAAATGGACAAGAAAATTAAGTACACACACTCAATGCATTCGCGCACATAATCTAAGGATATGTCCCTGGCGTTGACCACTCCGTCCAATTTATCACACAAAGGATTCAAAAAAATATACCTGAATACAGATTTAAACATACTTAAGGACACCAAAACATAACTAAAACGGCATGAATTACCTAAAATTGCTTCCGCATATGTAACCTCCATAGAAACAAAAACATACTCAATACATGTACCCAGTTATCAATCCTATAAAAAAAATAACGTAAGACTTTATCGAGCTCATACAGTTGAATGTACCAGCAAGGCAGAAAATGACAGGAAAAAATGATACAAAGTAAAGGAACAAGGCAGAAACAAAGAGGGTGACAGAAAAGAGGACATTCTAGCACAGAGTTTCCAGAAGGTGGGGATACTGTTTATACTACCTGTCAGAGCCCTGGCATCCCCACGGGGAAGTTATCATCAAGTAGTTTGAAAAAGCAGACCTGAATACTGATATACAAACATGAATAAGTACATTCAAAGATATATGTAAAAAAAATGGCCTAAATTATCTAAAATTGCTCCTGCAGGTCACATTTCCTTAAAGCTACAAATGCAGTTGATACACTTGCCCAATTATCAACCCTGAGTGAAAGTATGGAAGGCTATGTGGAAATATACAGATGAATGGGCCAGCAAAGCAGGAAATATACAGGTGAATGACCCAGCAAAGCAGGAAAAGTTTAGGAAAAGGCCATAGAAGGCAAAGGAAGAAGGGAGAAACTAAGAGAGTGACAGAGTCCTAGCACTGAATTTCCAGGAGAAGTGGATGTTTAAACAGCCCCCCAGCTTCCCCACAGGGGAGTTGTAATATTCTGATACCACATTACTGGGCAAATGTCGACATATAAAGCTTGGTTCTACAACCAACAAGTCCTTGCAAAAAGATGGGATACAACATGAAATCAAATTGTCTTCTCCCCCTCTCGTTTTGTAAGCAGAATCTACAAAGCACATGTACAGAATGTAATTGCGCTAACAAGATTCCTTCTTTAAAAACAAAGTATTGTGGATGTAAATAATTCTGAACAGATTTTTCCATTTTACATTTTGACATCTCAATTGCATATTTTTTATCTATTCATTAAAATAAAAAGCTTGCTTGATATGGACTGGAGAGAGAACTATGTCTGTCTGTGTGTCTGACAAAAATGTATTAGCTAGATGTTTCTCAGCTTGTTCTGGGCAGATTTTTGTCAATCTGGGTAAAAGGGTAGACCACAGATGAGTCCAGGATACTTAGGTCAAGAAGTCACGGAGCCAAGGTCAAGGTCACTTGCACAGAGAGAGAGAGAGAAGAGAGAGAGAGAAAGTGCCTATGATCACCATTTTGTGAAAAGGACGTGTGAACAGCACTTTGTGGGTAACTTCTGATAAATTGTTTTCACTATTGTAACATTCAGCCAACTACAATTCTCGATGTATGTCAAATTACATTTCAACTGAAGCTTCTTCAAGATCACAGGGAGAAATGCGAAATACCACATCTAGATTCTTATTTCCTAATTTTTGTATAAAAAGGGATATTGTTAGAATGGCATGACCAGGAGGAGGTCGTTTTCATTTGTTTATTGAACACAAGAAGTGTTTCAAAGTTACGTTGATTGATTCAGTACAAGCGTGTGGGGGCCAGTGAACCAGCATACTCAGTGATGAACGTGTCCATTAGTTTAACCATCCATATAGCAGGGCAGGAAATCCATTTGTCTTCTCCCGTCGCGTCGTGACATGCAGTAATGTCTATAGACTACCACACTTTTAGGTAAAAACAAGTCCGTAATTTCTAAAGCAATTCTGAATAATGTCTGTTCTTCATTCTCCTGATTTTTTATTTCCGAACCAACTTTACCTGAAATCAAAAACAAGTGTGACTGTTCGAGTTCAAGCAAACAGGAACCAGAAAAAAAAAACATGAAAATAGGATCAGAACGTGCATTTAATACAACCAGACAAGACAGGCGTACATTTTCGGCCAACTGGCCTTTGTCAAGCGTAGACGTAAAATCACAAACGAATAAACACCAAATACAAAAAATTAGGAGAAAAAAGACTAAACAATTTGCGTGTCTTGTCCGATTGTATTAAATTTACGTTCTGATTCTATTTTTGAACATTTTCCGGTTCCTGTTAACTTTACCTAATTTTTTTTAATACCGTTTTTCTGTTAAAAAAAATTACTTTCATTTTAAACATACAACATCCCTAGTGATATCGACTCAATTTCTCCGAAAAAAAGACTTCTACAGCATTCCAAAATACACGAAGACACTGAAAACCTATTTCTGAACTGTAAAATGATTTCAGATATTCGTCGTCCCAAATCTTATTTCTTCTTGTGTTTTTGTAGAATACAATTACAGTGTAAAGTCTCAGATCCTTCTGTTCTTCTCTTTGCCCTTCCGTGCACAATGTACTTAGAAAACTGGTCGTGTGAGAAAATGGATGCTGTGTATATTTTTATCGATCATTTGCAGGCCTTGTTTCAGTGTATATGCATTCGCCAGCATGAATTCTTGCTTAGTGAGTGTGTGAGTGTGTGTGTGTGTGCGTGTGTGTGTGTGTGTGTGTGTGTGTGTGTGTGTGTGTGTGTGTGTGTGTGTGTTGTGTTGTGTTGTGTGTGTGTTGTGTGTGTGTGTGTGTTGTGTGTATGTGTGTGTGTGGTGTGTGTGTGTGTGTGTGTGTGTGTGTGGTGTGTGTGTGTGTGTGTGTGCGTACGTGTGTGTTTCTGTGTGTGTGTACTTATGAATATTTATTTACTAGTTAATAATCATCATCATCATCAGGTGTCCTGCCGCATGGCGTTGGCGACCATGGACTTCCAACCATCTCTATCTCTCGTAGCCCCCAGCATCTCCCCCACCCTCCTCAACCCCAGCCACTCTGCAAGTCCGTCCAGCATTCTCTCCCTGGGTCTACCTGGTGCTCTCTTTCCCTCCAGCTTTCTCGTTGTGACCAGGCGCTCCAAATCCCCCTTCCTCATAAAATGGCCTATAAATGTTGCTTGTCTTTTCCTAATCTTCCTTATGAGTAATCTACTTGTGTCTGTCTCCATCAAGTTAATAATAATATACTAAAACTCAAGACACTACATCCAGCTAGAGCATCATAGTTTTGCTCAGGATAAAACTACTATATTGCAAGACCACTTTTACATTGCAGAATTCATCTCTCCCCCGGCACCGTATTTGCCTCCTCTCCCCAGTTCTTACCATTACTCACAAACACATTATGATTTCATATCACTCATTTTCTCCCACTGCACGAACAATAAAGACGTTTTACTCTTTTTCTCCTAATTTCTGTATTTGTGTGTGTGTGTGTGTGTGTGTGTGTGTGTGTCTGTGTGTGTGTGTGTGTGTGTGTGTGTGTGTGTGTGTGTGTGTGTGTGTGCGCGCGTGCGTGTGTGTGTGTGTGTGTGTGTGTGTGTGTGTGTGTGTGTGTGTGTGTGTTTGGTCTGGTTTGTGCTGACAAAGGCCATCTGGCTGAAAATTTGCGCCTGTCTTGTCCGGTTGTATGAAATACGCGTTCTGATTCTATTTTCCTCTTTTTCTGGTTCCTGTTTGCTTCCACGCAGGTGGTCACACTTGTTTTCAAATTTATCACCAGAGGTGTTTGAAAGAA
>JAPXFY010000719.1:0-5000 GCA_030674185.1 Monoplex corrugatus | reverse complement strand
GTGGTAAGTGGTAAGGACCAGGGGATCTCTCTGTCGGTCTGATCCCGTGAATGAATTATTATTGTTATTTTTGTTTAAAGTTTAAAACCCAGCCGACTGCGTAGAGCCATATCAGGGCTATAACCGCTTCGAAATATACAAACTTTCAACTGCCAAAAAAAAAAAAAAAGTACATATATCAATGCATTCGCGCACATAATCTAAGGACATGCCCCGGCGTTGACCACTCCGTCCAATTTATCGCACAGGGGATTTCAAAAACACACCTGAATAGAAATTTAAGCATGCATAAGGACACCAAAACATATATAAAAACAGGCATAAATCACCGAAAATTGCTTCCGCATATCTCACCTCACTAGAGCCAAAAATGCGCTTAATACATGTACCCAATTATCAATTCTAAGAAAAAGTACATAATACTCTATCGAACACATACAGGTGCATGAACCAGCAAGGCAGAAAATGATAGGTACAAATGACAGAAAGCAAAGCAACAAGGCAGAAACAAAGAAAGTGACAGAAAAGAGGAAATTTCTAGCACAGAATGTCCAGAAGTTGGGGATACTATTTGTACTGAAAGAGCTCCCGGCATCCCCACGGGGGCAACAGTGCAGCCTGTCCTCTGGAGGGTGACCCATGGCAGCTTGATATCGCTGGCTTGCATGGTTTGCTGGCACTGAGACTGAATGAACTTCAAGTTCATATTGCTTATAGCCCAGCCGACTACTACAGCCGTACTGAATGAACTTTATATTGCTTATAGCCCAGCCGACTACTACAGCCGTACTGAATGAACTTTATATTGCTTATAGCCCAGCCGACTACTACAGCCGTACTGAATGAACTTTATATT
The DNA here is from genome assembly GCA_030674185.1 of Monoplex corrugatus. Taxonomy (NCBI): domain Eukaryota; kingdom Metazoa; phylum Mollusca; class Gastropoda; order Littorinimorpha; family Ranellidae; genus Monoplex; species Monoplex corrugatus. The sequence continues at coordinate 4,144 of JAPXFY010000719.1, read as the reverse complement.
GCTTATAGCCCAGCTGGCTACTACAGCCGTACTGAATGAACTTTATATTGCTTATAGCCCAGCCGTACTGAATGAACTTTATATTGCTTATAGCCCAGCCGACTACTACAGCCGTACTGAATGAACTTCATATTGCTTATAGCCCAGCTGACTACTACAGCCGTACTGAATGAACTTCATATTGCTTATAGCCCAGCCGACTACTACAGCCGTACTGAATGAACTTTATATTGCTTATAGCCCAGCTGGCTACTACAGCCGTACTGAATGAACTTCATATTGCTTATAGCCCAGCCGTACTGAATGAACTTCATATTGCTTATAGCCCAGCCGACTACTACAGCCGTACTGAATGAACTTTATATTGCTTATAGCCCAGCCGACTACTACAGCCGTACTGAATGAACTTTATATTGCTTATAGCCCAGCCGACTACTACAGCCGTACTGAATGAACTTTATATTGCTTATAGCCCAGCCGTACTGAATGAACTTCATATTGCTTATAGCCCAGCCGACTACTACAGCCGTACTGAATGAACTTCATATTGCTTATAGCCCAGCTGACTACTACAGCCGTACTGAATGAACTTCATATTGCTTATAGCCCAGCCGTACTGAATGAACTTTATATTGCTTATAGCCCAGCTGGCTACTACAGCCATACTGAATGAACTTCATATTGCTTATAGCCCAGCTGGCTACTACAGCCATACTGAATGAACTTCATATTGCTTATAGCCCAGCTGACTACTACAGCCGTACTGAATGAACTTCATATTGCTTATAGCCCAGCTGGCTACTACAGCCATACTGAATGAACTTCATATTGCTTATAGCCCAGCTGACTACTACAGCCGTACTGAATGAACTTCATATTGCTTATAGCCCAGCTGGCTACTACAGCCATACTGAATGAACTTCATATTGCTTATAGCCCAGCTGACTACTACAGCCGTACTGAATGAACTTCATATTGCTTATAGCCCAGCCGACTACTACAGCCGTACTGAATGAACTTCATATTGCTTATAGCCCAGCTGACTACTACAGCCGTACTGAATGAACTTTATATTGCTTATAGCCCAGCTGGCTACTACAGCCGTACTGAATGAACTTTATATTGCTTATAGCCCAGCTGGCTACTACAGCCATACTGAATGAACTTCATATTGCTTATAGCCCAGCCGTACTGAATGAACTTCATATTGCTTATAGCCCAGCTGGCTACTACAGCCATACTGAATGAACTTCATATTGCTTATAGCCCAGCTGACTACTACAGCCGTACTGAATGAACTTCATATTGCTTATAGCCCAGCCGACTACTACAGCCGTACTGAATGAACTTCATATTGCTTATAGCCCAGCCGACTACTACAGCCGTACTGAATGAACTTCATATTGCTTATAGCCCAGCTGACTACTACAGCCGTACTGAATGAACTTCATATTGCTTATAGCCCAGCCGTACTGAATGAACTTTATATTGCTTATAGCCCAGCTGACTACTACAGCCGTACTGAATGAACTTCATATTGCTTATAGCCCAGCCGTACTGAATGAACTTTATATTGCTTATAGCCCAGCCGTACTGAATGAACTTTATATTGCTTATAGCCCAGCCGTACTGAATGAACTTTATATTGCTTATAGCCCAGCCGTACTGAATGAACTTCATATTGCTTATAGCCCAGCTGACTACTACAGCCGTACTGAATGAACTTCATATTGCTTATAGCCCAGCCGACTACTACAGCCGTACTGAATGAACTTCATATTGCTTATAGCCCAGCTGACTACTACAGCCGTACTGAATGAACTTCATATTGCTTATAGCCCAGCCGACTACTACAGCCGTACTGAATGAACTTCATATTGCTTATAGCCCAGCTGGCTACTACAGCCGTACTGAATGAACTTTTATATTGCTTATAGCCCAGCTGGCTACTACAGCCGTACTGAATGAACTTCATATTGCTTATAGCCCAGCTGGCTACTACAGCCGTACTGAATGAACTTTATATTGCTTATAGCCCAGCTGGCTACTACAGCCGTACTGAATGAACTTATATTGCTTATAGCCCAGCTGACTACTACAGCCGTACTGAATGAACTTCATATTGCTTATAGCCCAGCCGACTACTACAGCCGTACTGAATGAACTTCATATTGCTTATAGCCCAGCTGACTACTACAGCCGTACTGAATGAACTTTATATTGCTTATAGCCCAGCCGACTACTACAGCCGTACTGAATGAACTTCATATTGCTTATAGCCCAGCTGACTACTACAGCCGTACTGAATGAACTTCATATTGCTTATAGCCCAGCTGGCTACTACAGCCATACTGAATGAACTTCATATTGCTTATAGCCCAGCTGGCTACTACAGCCATACTGAATGAACTTCATATTGCTTATAGCCCAGCTGGCTACTACAGCCATACTGAATGAACTTTATATTGCTTATAGCCCAGCTGGCTACTACAGCCATACTGAATGAACTTCATATTGCTTATAGCCCAGCTGGCTACTACAGCCATACTGAATGAACTTTATATTGCTTATAGCCCAGCTGGCTACTACAGCCATACTGAATGAACTTCATATTGCTTATAGCCCAGCTGGCTACTACAGCCATACTGAATGAACTTTATATTGCTTATAGCCCAGCTGGCTACTACAGCCATACGAATGAACTTCATATTGCTTATAGCCCAGCTGGCTACTACAGCCATACTGAATGAACTTCATATTGCTTATAGCCCAGCCGACTACTACAGCCGTACTGAATGAACTTCATATTGCTTATAGCCCAGCTGGCTACTACAGCCGGACTGAATGAACTTCATATTGCTTATAGCCCAGCTGGCTACTACAGCCGTACTGAATGAACTTCATATTGCTTATAGCCCAGCCGTACTGAATGAACTTCATGCTGCTTATAGCCCAGCTGGCTACTACAGCCGTACTGAATGAACTTTATATTGCTTATAGCCCAGCTGGCTACTACAGCCGTACTGAATGAACTTCATGTTGCTTATAGCCCAGCCGACTACTACAGCCGTACTGAATGAACTTTATATTGCTTATAGCCCAGCCGTACTGAATGAACTTCATATTGCTTATAGCCCAGCCGACTACTACAGCCGTACTGAATGAACTTTATATTGCTTATAGCCCAGCCGATACTACAGCCGTACTGAATGAACTTTATATTGCTTATAGCCCAGCCGTACTGAATGAACTTCATATTGCTTATAGCCCAGCCGTACTGAATGAACTTTATATTGCTTATAGCCCAGCTGGCTACTACAGCCGTACTGAATGAACTTCATGTTGCTTATAGCCCAGCCGACTACTACAGCCGTACTGAATGAACTTTATATTGCTTATAGCCCAGCCGTACTGAATGAACTTCATATTGCTTATAGCCCAGCCGACTACTACAGCCGTACTGAATGAACTTTATATTGCTTATAGCCCAGCCGACTACTACAGCCGTACTGAATGAACTTTATATTGCTTATAGCCCAGCCGTACTGAATGAACTTCATATTGCTTATAGCCCAGCCGACTACTACAGCCATACTGAATGAACTTCATATTGCTTATAGCCCAGCCGACTACTACAGCCATACTGAATGAACTTTATATTGCTTATAGCCCAGCCGTACTGAATGAACTTTATATTGCTTATAGCCCAGCCGTACTGAATGAACTTCATGTTGCTTATAGCCCAGCCGACTACTACAGCCGTACTGAATGAACTTCATATTGCTTATAGCCCAGCCGTACTGAATGAACTTCATGTTGCTTATAGCCCAGCCGACTACTACAGCCGTACTGAATGATGTTGACAGATGAATGAGCATTTGGGCATTGACTAGGGAGGGGGCTGGTTCTGTCATGTGAGACGAGTTTATACAGAATAGCTAGTTGTGTTGTGATCAGACCTTTAATCATTTATTTACTTACACTATAGACAATCAACAAGGGCATTGAGTATTTTCTCCAATATTTCGGCCCTTGGCCTTCCTCAGGGTAAAAAATATATATGCATATATATATAGAAAGCTACCCACCTCGGAACACTTGTACTACTCAGTGATTTTAATGCTCGATTGGTTCAGACCATAAC
>JAPXFY010000072.1:110000-111557 GCA_030674185.1 Monoplex corrugatus | reverse complement strand
AACCCAATGTCATAAACACACATATCACTGTTTTTCACACAAATATCACTGTAATCACACACAAATCAATGTAATCACACAAAAATCTTTGATCTAAGGTTATCCCCCTAGGGGTCGATCACTCGTCCCAATTTATCACACTCGTAATCTTAAATCATGTGGGGGTTTATAGAGAGGGTGTGTGGGTGCGTGCGTGTGAATGTGTATGTGTATGTGTATGTGTGTGTGTTGACTCCACGCAAATGTTGTGGGGTGCGTGCGGGTGGGGGTGTGTGTATGTGTGCGTGCGTGTGTGTGTGTGTGTTTTGTATGTGTGCGTCCCGTGTGTGTGCTTTGTGTGTGTATGTGTGTGTGCGTTTTTGTGTGTGTGTGTGGGTGGGTGTTTTTTTGGTGGGTGGGGGGGGTGGGGGTCGGCTTTTGCTTGTATATGTGTTTCTGTCGGTTTTACTTAAAAAGTTTAACCTTGTCCTCTTAGTTACATACTCATTTTATTGTATTTAATTTCATTTTGATTTTAATGTGCATATCGCATTGATTTTTAAATAAAATTTTTTTCTATATTTACCAATTTTGTTTTGTAAATGAGTATTCCCCTTTTTTGTCCATTGTTAAAAGTCCTAACCAAGGCATCTACTCTTATGATGTGTTTTTTTAACCGTAATTTTTAGAATTATTCATAATCTTTTATTTTTGTTCGACAAAGAGGGAGGGGGAGAGGATGAGGGGAGGGAGAGGGTGAGAGGGGGGGGAAAGAGAGAGTGAGAGAGAGTAAGAGCATTTTGTGTACATTTTTTTTATGCTTTTCTTGTTCCTGTACGTATTTTAATGCGAATGCTTAAACAATTTCCCATTGTGATGTTGTGGGCTAAAAAAATCTTGTATCTTGTATCTATCTTGTCCCTCCCACAATCCCCACTAAAAATCCTCCCCCGGGGGACCTTAAAACTGGCAAGGGGCTGTTACACGTACGTTACAGTATGATGTGTCTGTGGTCTGTTTTTCATCTATCTCTCAGTGGCACCGGTGGTCAGCCAACGCGCATGGTATGCAAAAATAAATACTTACCACTATTATACAGGGGGAGTGCAAAAGTAGGTTTAAAAGTAAGTATACATCAAATTTTTATATTTTCTTAATTCCGTCTCGATTAGAGGAGTGGTGAATCCGACGGGGAAGCAGTTTGAATATCGAGGGTTTTAAAGGGTGTGCTTGTTATTACATGTATTGCAATATTCATTTGTTTGTAAAATAAAAGCAATGAGTATTGTACGTGTTTTCTTTTTCATAACTGTATACCTATTTTTCACCCCCCTGTATTTTAAACTACATTCCTTCCGTAGTAGAAACATCAAAACTTGTTTATATAGAATGAATTTAAAAAGATATTTTTTTTTTAAAGTGCAATAGCCTACAAAGGGGCTGTCTAGCGAAATGATTTAAATAGCTTTTTAATAATTTGGGGGGGGGGGGGGGGTTTTAAAAAAGTATCACCGTTTGCTCTAAAAGCAGACGAAACCAAAAGTAGGTCGGGATAGGGAGGCCAAATTGTACCAAGAA
>JAPXFY010000072.1:85000-105000 GCA_030674185.1 Monoplex corrugatus | reverse complement strand
CCATTTGACTCTCGCACCCTGTCCACCAGCATCCTGCATTGCCAACCATATTAGCAAAGCAAAAAACTTGCAGAAAGCTGGTGAACAGGGTGAGGGAATCAAAGGGTTAAGTTTTTGCAGTTGGTGGAAAAGGTGCGGGAGTCAAAGGGTTAAGGACACGTGGCACTCCTGACCCAGAGGACACTTGTATCTCTCTCTCCTTTTTTTAAAACCAAGATTTCAAAGAGGCAAAAAGGTTAAATTAGTCTTGAAGGGCAGGAACCTGTAAAATGAATACATCTCTCTAATATTTTATGTCAGGGCAGCCGGACGAATGTCCTGCTCATCATGATTTTCAGCTGCCGAGGGAGCTTTTGCGTGCGCAGGCCAGATGGCACACTGGTTCGACTCGAGTTTTTTGTTCCCTTCCGAAGGACTGGACGTTCAGTTCGATTTTCCGGTCAAACTGAGGAGGGAAAGTCAAGGCCTAAACGGGAAAAGAACTCTGGAACCTCTGGTTTAATTATTGGCAGGCCAACGTCTGAACCATTCTGCCACCTATCTCCCTTCAACCCTCTGACTCCCACACCCTGTCCACCATGTGCAAAAACTTAACCCTTTGACTCCCTCACACTATTCACTAGCTTCCTGCGGGACGCTTGTGGATAGGGAGCGGAAGGCAAAGGGTAAAGTTTTTGCTTTGCTAGCATGGTTGGCAGTGCAGGATGCTGATGGACAGGGTGAGGGAGTCAAAGGGTTATGTGACAGCTTATGGCGTGTGTGGGTAAGAGCGCACAGTCCTCGGCATGTGTCTGTCCTTGGCTGTCTTTTCCACCCTGCTCAATGTCAGATTAATGGTCCTCATGCCTGCCTGGACTGTGCGTGACCCTACAAGCGGAAGTCATACTTGAGGTCATCCTCTTTTCTGTCTCCCTGAATGTCTCGTGCAGGGAACAGGTTTAGGGTGAGAAACGTCCGTCCCGTCTCTTGACTTCTATCGATCTCCACCATTTGTGGTCCACACGAAAGCTGTCTGCTTATTCAGCCACCCAAGTTCACTCGCCCAAGCAGTCACTGAGCTGTGAATGTATACGCGCTGATGTGTTCCATCAGTAAATCGGTCAGAAATGGGGGGGGGGGGGGGGGTTAAATAGTACTGATACTACGCCCATGTGTTCCACCGGTAAATCGGTCAGAAATGGGGAGGGGGGGAGGGGAATGAATAGTATTGAAACTGTCACATTTTGCTTGTCAACAGAAACTGTTAAAACTGTCACATTCTGCTTGTCAACAAAAACTGTTAAAACTGTCACATTGTGCTTGTCAACAGAAACTGTTAAAACTGTCACATTGTGCTTGTCAACAGACACTGTTAAAACTATCACATTTTGCTTGTCAACAAAAACTGTTAAAACTATCACATTGTGCTTGTCAACAGAAACTGTTAAAACTGTGACATTTTGCTTGTCAACAAAAACTGTTAAAACTGTCACATTCTGCTTGTCAACAAAAACTGTTAAACTGTCACATTCTGCTTGTCAACAACAACCGTTAAAACTGTCACATTCTGCTTGTCAACAAAAACTGTTGAAATTATCACATTCTGCTTGTCAACAAAAACTGTTAAAACTGTCACATTCTGCTTGTCAACAAAAACTGTTAAACTGTCACATTCTGCTTGTCAACAAAAACTGTTAAAACTGTCACATTCTGCTTGTCAACAAAAACTGTTAAAACTGTCACATTCTGCTTGTCAACAAAAACTGTCACATTCTGCTTGTCAACAAAAACTGTCACATTCTGCTTGTCAACAAAAACTGTTAAAACTGTCACATTCTGCTTGTCAACAAAAACTGTCACATTGTGCTTGTCAACAAAAAGTGTTGAAACTGTCACATTCTGCTTGTCAACTGAAACTGTCACATTCTGCTTGTCAACTGAAACTGTCACATTCTGCTTGTCAACTGAAACTGTCACATTCTGCTTGTCAACTGAAACTGTCACATTCTGCTTGTCAACAAAAACTGTTAAAACTGTCACATTCTGCTTGTCAACTGAAACTGTCACATTCTGCTTGTCAACTGAAACTGTCACATTCTGCTTGTCAACTGAAACTGTTGAAACTCTCACACTCTGCTTGTCAAAATTCTGTAAGGGTTTTGTTTCAGTAACGGGATCGACATCATTTGCCCACGTACCTTCACACCCAGTGGACTTCCATTATGTGGGCTGTTAATCTGTGGTCGTGACTTTTTCTTCACAAAACTAAAGAAGCACATCATGTGCTGATTCAGTCACTGGGCACGCTGTACTGTCTGTCCATCTGTCTGTCCATCTGTTTGCCTGTCTCCCCTGAAGACAACATGACTCATTGTGTCCATTATATAAAGCCTCAGAAGAATTGTCCAGTACTACGTGGCTTTCGAGAAAAAAAACCCCACTTCACAACAGGTAAATATTACGGGCCATCCTCAGTTCATGTATATTTAATTCACTTTACTGAGACTAGAAAAACAAAACAAAACACAAAATAGAATCAGAACGCGTACTTAATACAACCAGACAAGACCGGTGCCAATTTTCGGCCAAATGGTCTTTGTCATGTGTGAAGGAAAGATCACAAACGAATAAACAACAAATATAAAATTAGGAGAAAAAAAACAACAACTTCCCTGTTGCTTCGTCCAGTGGTAGAAAAGATGTTGTCAGCTCCAGCTTATCGAGGATTACCTGCCAGAAGGGTGTATGTGTCTTCTGTATTCCTTTTGTGATACACCGTTCTTGAAGTAATCCTCGTTATGTTGTACGTGACAAATGTTTACTTCAATAAAATGTTTACTTCAATAAAATGTTTACTTCAATAAAATGTTTACTTCAATAAAATGTTTACTTCAATAAAAAGCGTTTACATTTAGAGACGATAATTTCATGCTATTGACAAACTATTAATTTGTTGTCGGCCGTCTAGCTGACAGCACACAATCTGATTAATTGATTAATTTGCAAACAGTCACACACAGTGTTAGTTTTGTGTTTCAGTTGACAGCGTAAACCCCAACAGGCAGGTGGTTCAAGAGGAAGGCTTCACAAGCACAAGGGCCCAGGACATCCATTATTCGGCCTTGACCCATACCAAGATGTGTCTGAACATGGTGCTGGCTTGCAGGGACATGGTTGTCAGACTGTCCTGTGCAGTGACAACTGATTCTTCAAGGACTGCTCCCAGGACCCTTCAAGCCTTGTGTCTCCTCACAGAGAGAGGGGGGCTCCTGAGGCATCTCGTTTAGGAGGATTCCCTTCTCCACAGTCAGACTTCTGAGGAGGTTGACTCGACTTTTCACAAGCATGTGACTGAACAGGAATGACCGACTGCGGCGAGTGTCTTCAGGATGATCGTTGAAGAAGCAGATTTCACTACAGAGGAGTTTGGAGCTGAGAGTTTCCTTGAGGGATTCATCGCACTCAGAGAATTCCATATGCGCTCCATCCAAATCTGCCAGCAATAATCTGGCAGACTCCCCAAGCCTACGCAAAACCCTATGAGTTGGCAAGCTCGTGAAATGGTGAACGGAGATGGTGGAGGGGGAGTAAGTAAGTAAGTGAGTAAGTAAGTAAGTAAGTGAGTAAGTAAGGAAGTAAGGAAGTAAGGAAGTAAATACGTAAGCAAGTAAGTAAGGAAGTAAGTAAGTGAGTAAGTAAGTAAGTAAGCAAGTAAGTAAGGAAGTAAGGAAGTAAGGAAGTAAATAAGTAAGCAAGTAAGTAAGGAAGTAAGGAAGTAAGGAAGTAAGCAAGTAAGTAAGGAAGTAAGTAAGAAAGTAAGTATGTGAGTGAGTGAGTGAGTGAGTAAGCAAATAGTTAAGTAAGTAAGCAAGCAATCAAGCAATTAAGTAAGTAAGTGAGTGAGTGAGTAAGTAAATAGTTAAGTAAGTAAGCAAGGAAGCAAGCGAGCGAGCAAGCAAGCAAGTGAGTGAGTGACTAAGTAAGTGAGTGAGTGAGTGAGTAAGGAAGTAAGCAAGCAAGCAAGTATGTATGTATGTAAGTGATTGAGTAAGCAAGTAAGCAAGCAAGTAAGCAAGTAAGCAAAGAATACATGTACAACATTTAGAGTGCAAAACAACATCAACAACAACAACAACAACAACAACAAAACAGAAGACAGCTTTCCAAACGTTGCGCTGAGCAAGAAAAAATGGGATTTGTGGCTTGAATAAACTCATACATCAGACGAAACAACAAAGTCTTATAAAAACATACAGGAGGCAAAAAGAACAAGGTCTTATAAAAACATGCAGGAGGCAAAAAGAACAGTCTTATAAAACCATGTAGGAGACAAAAAGAACAGTCTTATAAAACCATGTAGGAGACAAAAAGAACAGTCTTATAAAACCATGTAGGACACAAAAAGAACAGTCTTATAAAACCATGTAGGAGACAAAAAGAACAGTCTTATAAAACCATGTAGGAGACAAAAAGAACAGTCTTATAAACCATGTAGGAGACAAAAAGAACAGTCTTATAAAACCATGTAGGAGACAAAAAGAACAGTCTTATAAAACCATGTAGGAGACAAAAAGAACAGTCTTATAAAACCATGTAGGAGACAAAAAGAACAGTCTTATAAAACCATGTAGGAGACAAAAAGAACAGTCTTATAAACCATGTAGGAGACAAAAAGAACAGTCTTATAAAACCATGTCGGAGACAAAAAGAACAGTCTTATAAAACCATGTAGGAGACAAAAAGAACAGTCTTATAAAACCATGTAGGAGACAAAAAGAACAGTCTTATAAAACCATGTAGGAGACAAAAAGAACAGTCTTATAAAACCATGTAGGAGACAAAAAGAACAGTCTTATAAAACCATGTAGGAGACAAAAAGAACAGTCTTATAAAACCATGTAGGAGACAAAAAGAACAGTCTTATAAAACCATGTAGGAGACAAAAAGAACAGTCTTATAAAACCATGTAGGAGACAAAAAGAACGGTCTTATAAAACCATGTAGGAGCAAAAAGAACAGTCTTATAAAACCATGTAGGAGCAAAAAGAACAGTCTTATAAAACCATATAGGAGACAAAAAGAACGTCTTATAAAACCATGTAGGAGGCAAAAAGAACAGTCTTATAAAACCATGTAGGAAGCAAATAGAACAGTCTTATAAAACCATATAGGAGGCAAAAAGAACAGTCTTATAAAACCATTAGGAGGCAAAAAGAACAGTCTTATAAAACCATGTAGGAAGCAAATAGAACAGTCTTATAAAAACATTAGGAGGCAAAAAGAACAGTCTTATAAAACCATATAGGAGGCAAAAAGAACAGTCTTATAAAAACATGTAGGAGGCAAAAAGAACAGTCTTATAAAACCATATAGGAGGCAAAAAGAACAGTCTTATAAAACCATGTAGGAGGCAAAAAGAACAGTCTTATAAAACATGTAGGAAGCAAATAAGAACAGTCTTATAAAACCATATAGGAGGCAAAAAGAACAGTCTTATAAAACCTATAGGAGGCAAAAAGAACAGTCTTATAAAACCATGTAGGAGCAAAAGAACAGTCTTATAAAAACCATGTAGGAGGCAAAAAGAAGTGTGATAAAAACATATAGGAGGCAAAAAGAACAGTCTTATAAAAACATGTAGGAGGCAAATAGAACAGTCTTATAAAACCATGTAGGAGGCAAAAAGAATAGTGTGATAAAAACATACAGGAGGCAAAAAGAACAGTCTTATAAAAACATGTAGGAGAGCAAATAAGAACAGTCTTATAAAACCATATAGGAGGCAAAAAGAACAGTCTGTATAAAACCATAGGAGGCAAAAAGAACAGTCTTATAAAAACCATTAGGAGGCAAAAAGAACAGTCTTATAAAACCATATAGGAGGCAAAAAGAACAGTCTTATAAAACCATGTAGGAGGCAAAAAGAACAGTCTTATAAAACCATGTAGGAGGCAAAAAGAACAGTCTTATAAACCATATAGGAGGCAAAAAGAACAGTCTTATAAAAACCATGTAGGAGGCAAAAAGAACAGTCTTATAAAACCATGATAGGAGGCAAAAAGAACAGTCTTATAAACCATGTAGGAGGCAAAAAGAACAGTCTTATAAAACCATGTAGGAGGCAAAAAGAACAGTCTTATAAAACATGTAGGAGGCAAAAAGAACAGTCTTATAAAACCATGTAGGAGGCAAAAAGAACAGTTTATAAAACCATGTAGGAGGCAAAAAGAATAGTGTATAAAAACATGAAGGAGGCAAAAAGAACAGTCTTATAAAAACATGTAGGAGGCAAAAGAACAGTCTATAAAAACCATGTAGGAGGCAAAAAGAATAGTGTGATAAAAACATACAGGAGGCAAAAAGAACAGTCTTATAAAAACATGTAGGAGAAAAAAGAACAGTCTTATAAAACCATGTAGGAGGCAAAAAGAACAGTCTTATAAAAACCATATAGGAGGCAAAAAGAACAGTCTTATAAAAACCATGTAGGAGCAAAAAAGAACAGTCTTATAAAACCATATAGGAGGCAAAAAGAACAGTCTTATAAAACCATATAGGAGGCAAAAAGAACAGTCTTATAAAACCATGTAGGAAGCAAAAGAACAGTCTTATAAAACCATGTAGGAAGCAAAAAGAACAGTCTTATAAAACCATATAGAGAGCAAAAAGAAAAGTCTTATAAAACCATGTAGGAGAGCAAAAAGAACAGTCTTATAAAACCATGTAGGAGACAAAAAGAACAGTCTTATAAAACATACAGGAGGCAAAAAACAACAGTCTTATAAAACCATGTAGGAGACAAAAAGAACAGTCTTATAAAACATTACGGAGGCAAAAAGAACAGTCTTATAAAACATACAGGAGACAAAAAGAACAGTCTTATAAAACCATGTAGGAGGCAAAAAGAACAGCCTTATAAAAACATACAGGAGGCAAAAAGAACAGTCTTATAAAACATACAGGAGACAAAAAGAACAGTCTTATAAAACCATAAGGAGGCAAAAAGAACAGTCTTATAAAAACATACAGGAGGCAAAAAGAACAGTCTTATAAAAACAATCAGGAGGCAAAAAGAACAGTCTTATAAAACATACAGGAGGCAAAAAGAACAGTCTTATAAAAACATACAGGAGGACAAAAAGAACAGTCTTATAAAACCATACAGGAGTCAAAAAGAACAGTCTTATAAAACATACAGGAGGCAAAAAGAACAGTCTTATAAAACATACAGGAGGCAAAAAGAACAGTCTTATAAAACATACAGGAGGCAAAAAGAACAGTCTTATAAAACATACAGGAGGCAAAAAGAACAGTCTTATAAAACATACAGGAGACAAAAAGAACAGTCTTATAAAACATACAGGAGGCAAAAAGAACAGTCTTATAAAACATACAGGAGGCAAAAAGAACAGTCTTATAAAACATACAGGAGACAAAAAGAACAGTCTTATAAAACATGCAGGAGGCAAAAAGAACAGTCTTATAAAAACATACAGGAGGCAAAAAGAACAGTCTTATAAAAACATGCAGGAGACAGAAAGAACAGTCTTATAAAACATATAGGAGGCAAAAAGAACAGTCTTATAAAACATACAGGAGGCAAAAAGAACAGTCTTATAAAACATGCAGGAGGCAAAAAGAACAGTCTTATAAAACCATGTAGGAGGCAAAAAGAACAGTCTTATAAAACATGCAGGAGACAGAAAGAACAGTCTTATAAAACATATAGGAGGCAAAAAGAACAGTCTTATAAAAACATACAGGAGGCAAAAAGAACAGTCTTATAAAACCATGTAGGAGGCAAAAAGAACAGTCTTATAAAACATACAGGAGGCAAAAAGAACAGTCTTATAAAACATACAGGAGGCAAAAAGAACAGTCTTATAAAACCATATAGGAGGCAAAAAGAACAGTCTTATAAAACCATGTAGGAGACAAAAAGAACAGTCTTATAAAACATACAGGAGGCAAAAAGAACAGTCTTATAAAACCATGTAGGAGGCAAAAAGAACAGTCTTATAAAACATACAGGAGACAAAAAGAACAGTCTTATAAAAACATACAGGAGGCAAAAAGAACAGTCTTATAAAACATACAGGAGACAAAAAGAACAGTCTTATAAAAACATACAGGAGACAAAAAGAACAGTCTTATAAAACATACAGGAGACAAAAAGAACAGTCTTATAAAAACATACAGGAGGCAAAAAGAACAGTCTTATAAAACCATACAGGAGGCAAAAAGAACAGTCTTATAAAACATACAGGAGGCAAAAAGAACAGTCTTATAAAATCATGTAGTAGATAAAAAGAACAAAGTCTTATAAAACCATATAGAAGGCAAAAAAAAACAAATTCTTATAAAAGCATGTAGGAGAAAAAAAAAACCCACAAAAAACACAACAACAACAAAAAACAACAAACAAACAAAACAAAAAGGAACCAGAAAAAACACGTAAAAAAAAACAGAACGCGTATTTAATGCAACAAGACAAGACAGGCGCAAATTTTCGGCCAACAGGCCTTTGTCAAGCGTAAGATCACAAACAAACAAACACCAGATACAAAAATTAGGAGAAAAACACTGAAACTTCCCTGCTGTTCCTTCCAGTGTGAAAAAAGGAATAAACTGATCAGAAAACAAAACAAAACAAAAAACAAAGGAAAACAAAAAAAAAGTCTTTTAAATAAAGGTTTAATAAAGCATGCAAGAGACAAAACGGCAAAGTCTTATAAAACCATGTAGGAGATAAAACAACAAAGCTTTATAAAAACACGTAGGAACAACATCTTCTGTGCTGGATGACATCAGACCACCTGGACACCGCTGACATCACGTGGAATGTCTGGTGCTGGGAGTGTCACAGACTGTGTCTGGATCTGCCGGTGTCTTGGGGAGTTGTCGGAATGAAAGCAGCGTGGGAATAACATCACAGAAGTGGGTGCAGACACGATAGGACAGGAAAAGACAAAACGAAATAAACAGATAAAGAAATAGATAAATAGATAAATAAATAAATAAATAAATAGATAGATAAATATATAAAAAAAAACTACATTGCTTTTATTTGTATTCATCAATTTTGTTTTACTGTTTATTCATTCAATCTTCTTTGATTTATTTATTTAATCTTACTGTTTATTTATTTAATCTTTATTCAATCTTTATCTTTTTTATTATTTAATTTTATGTTTTTGTGTGATCATAATGGATATACCATATTGAATTTGGGATGTTCTTCCGGCGGAGCAGCGCCACCCTTTTGTCTTTCTTTCTGGTTTTTTTTATTTATTTGTTTATCTGTTTATTCATTTCTTTATTTATGTATTTACGTATTCATATATTTATTTACTTATGTATTCGTTTATGTACATCTGCTGATATGTTGGGAAACAAGAACAAGAACAAAGGACTAGAACAAAGGTCTTTAATGTACTCTCCCCATATATTTAATATTTTGTCTTTTTTCATAATAAACGTACCATCTTTAGATTTTAAATTAAGCAACTAGTTGATATGCACGTGCATTCCTGTGGGCAATTTTTTTCAATGTTTCTGTATACAAACTGAGGGTCGTTCTTTTATTTTTTTGCACTTTGTTTCCAGCCAAGCTTCCTTAGCTTCATTACATCTGTTCCTGATCTTCTTGTGAATCTTTTTGTATTCTTCCTCCTTTCCTTTTGTCTTTCTTCGTTCTTCCATCAAGTCTAAAATTTCTGTTGTCATCCAATTCTTCTTTGAATTCTTTTTCAACTCTAGGGATTTCTTCACAAACTTCATTTATCAAGTTTCTTCACTTTGTCCTTTGTTCCTCATTGCCACCCACGTCTTCCAGAGCACTGAATTTGTTCTGAACATGTATGTCAACATTTTCACGAGTCGATTCATCTGTCTGATTTAAGACTCCAAGATTTAGTTTGATAATACTTTTGGTCTGTTTTCTTTTCTTTAGTGTCAGCCTAATCTTCTCATTAGAGGGTTGTGGTCAATATTGCGGTCTTCCACCGGCTAATGTTTTTGCTATCAGTCATTTCTAAATCTTTAACTTACGATTTCTAAATCTTTTAATAATGAGGATGTAATCAATTTGGTTTTTTAGTATTATCTCCTGGATTTGTCCATGTCCATTTTCTTCTGTAAGGCTGCTCAGATCAGGTATTTCCTATTATAAATCCATCTATTTGTGCCCACTCATCAAGTTTCTCTCCTCTTTCATTTTGTGTGCCAAGGCCATGAGGTCCACTATATCCTCCACCCTCTCCTGTCCCACTTTAGCATTAAAATCTCCATTTACACCGAGCCTTGGCTGTCTCTGATGCTTCATGGCCAGCCAAAACAGAACGGTGCATAGGGTGCAGGGGTGAAAAGGTCGGGATTGTACGACTGGTATACAGGGTGCTGGAACGAAAGGGTTAAGTTTTTGCAGCCAGAGGCTTGGATGAGGGAGTGGAGAGGTTAAACTGGCGGTAAGCACCATCTTTATCTTTAACTCTTTAACAACTGCCCGACTGTGGCGACAGGAGAGAGGATGTCAGTTAGGAACGTTAAGACCGTCTTCCCTCGGTCACTCCTCTACCCATCCCACCCCACACTATACCTCTTCCAAAAGTCTTTAACTCCCCCCCCCACCCCCACCCCCCAACGTCAAGTCAGACAGAAGTGGTAAAGTTGGTGAAGTAGGCAGCTGCGACAGACCCCCCCCCCCTCACTCAGCCCCTATAACGCACAACCCACGCCTCGTCATCCCCCCACCTTCCCTAGCGGAGGCAAAATACGTGTACGTGTACGCGTACGATTCGCTATGACGCAATGGCTAGCACAACGACTACCGACTGGTAATCTGTTAGGTCAGGAAACTGGTGGATAGGGTGAGGAAGTAAAAGGGTTAATTTTTTTTTTTTTTTTGCAGTTGGTGGAGAGTGTGCGGGAGTCAAAGGGTTCTAACTAGCACGCTAAACTGCCTGCAAGCCCCAATTTCATCAGTTAACCTTTTGACTCCCCGCACCCTATCCGCCACCAGTAAAACTTTAACCCTTTGACTCCCTCATCCTACCCATCAGCTTTCTTGCAGGGTAAAATTTTTGCTCTGCTGCTATGGTTGACAAAAGCAGGATGACAAAGCAGGATGACAAAGCAGGACGACAAAGCAGGATAACAAAGCAGGATGACAAAGCAGGACGACAAAGCAGGATAACAAAGCAGGATAACAAAGCAGGATAACAAAGCAGGATAACAAAGCAGGATAACAAAGCAGGATAACAAAGCAGGATAACAAAGCAGGATAACAAAGCAGGATAACAAAGCAGGATAACAAAGCAGGATAACAAAGCAGGATAACAAAGCAGGATAACAAAGCAGGATAACAAAGCAGGATAACAAAGCAGGATGACAAAGCAGGACGACAAAGCAGGACGACAAAGCAGGATAACAAAGCAGGATGACAAAGCAGGATAACAAAGCAGGACGACAAAGCAGGACGACAAAGCAGGATGACAAAGCAGGATGACAAAGCAGGACGACAAAGCAGGATAACAAAGCAGGATAACAAAGCAGGATAACAAAGCAGGATAACAAAGCAGGATAACAAAGCAGGATGACAAAGCAGGATAACAAAGCAGGATGACAAAGCAGGATAACAAAGCAGGATGACAAAGCAGGATGACAAAAACAGGATAACAAAGCAGGATAACAAAGCAGGATGACAAAAGAAGGATGACAAAGCAGGATGACAAAAGCAGAATGACAAAAGCAGGATGACAAAAGAAGGATAACAAAGCAGGATGACAAAAACAGGATAACAAAGCAGGATAACAAAGCAGGATGACAAAAGAAGGATGACAAAAGCAGGATGACAAAAGCAGAATGACAAAAGCAGGATGACAAAAGAAGGATAACAAAACAGGATAACAAAGCAGGATGACAAAAGCAGGACGACAAAAGCAGGATGACAAAAGCAGGATAACAAAGCAGGATGACAAAAGCAGGACGACAAAAGCAGGATGACAAAAGCAGGATGACAAAAGCAGGACGACAAAAGCAGGATGACAAAAGCAGGATGACAAAAGCAGGATGACAAAAGCAGGATGACAAAGCAGGACGACAAAAGCAGGATGACAAAAGCAGGATGACAAAAGCAGGATGACAAAGCAGGACGACAAAAGCAGGATGACAAAAGCAGGATGACAAAAGCAGGATGACAAAACAGGATGACAAAAGCAGAATGACAAAAGCAGAATGACAAAGCAGGATGACAAAAGCAGGATGACAAAAGCAGGATGACAAAGCAGGATGACAAAAGCAGGATGACAAAAGCAGGATGACAAAGCAGGACGACAAAAGCAGGATAACAAAGCAGGATGACAAAGCAGGATGACAAAGCAGGATGACAAAAGCAGGATGACAAAAGCAGGATGACAAAGCAGGACGACAAAAGCAGGATGACAAAAGCAGGATGACAAAGCAGGACGACAAAAGCAGGATAACAAAGCAGGATGACAAAGCAGGATGACAAAGCAGGACGACAAAAGCAGGATGACAAAAGCAGGATGACAAAAGCACGATGACAAAAGCAGAATGACAAAAGCAGGATGACAAAAGCACGATGACAAAAGCAGAATGACAAAAGCAGGATGACAAAAGCACGATGACAAAAGCACGATGACAAAAGCACGATGACAAAAGCACGATGACAAAAGCAGGATGACAAAAGCAGGATGACAAAGCAGAATGACAAAAGCAGGATGACAAAAGCAGGATGACAAAGCAGAATGACAAAAGCAGAATGACAAAAGCAGAATGACAAAAGCAGAATGACAAAAGCAGGATGACAAAAGCAGGATGACAAAGCAGAATGACAAAAGCAGGATGACAAAAGCAGGATGACAAAAGCAGGATGACAAAAGCAGGATGACAAAAGAAGGATGACAAAAGCAGGATGACAAAGCAGGATGACAAAAGCAGAATGACAAAAGCAGGATGACAAAAGCAGGATAACAAAGCAGGATGACAAAGCAGGACGACAAAGCAGGATAACAAAGCAGGATAACAAAGCAGGATAACAAAGCAGGATAACAAAGCAGGATAACAAAGCAGGATAACAAAGCAGGATAACAAAGCAGGATAACAAAGCAGGATAACAAAGCAGGATAACAAAAAAAAAAGCAGGATAACAAAGCAGGATAACAAAGCAGGATAACAAAGCAGGATAACAAAGCAGGATAACAAAGCAGGATGACAAAGCAGGACGACAAAGCAGGACGACAAAGCAGGATAACAAAGCAGGATAACAAAGCAGGATAACAAAGCAGGATGACAAAGCAGGATAACAAAGCAGGACGACAAAGCAGGATGACAAAGCAGGATGACAAAGCAGGACGACAAAGCAGGATAACAAAGCAGGATAACAAAGCAGGATAACAAAGCAGGATAACAAAGCAGGATAACAAAGCAGGATGACAAAGCAGGATAACAAAGCAGGACGACAAAGCAGGATAACAAAGCAGGATGACAAAGCAGGATGACAAAAACAGGATAACAAAGCAGGATAACAAAGCAGGATGACAAAAGAAGGATGACAAAAGCAGGATGACAAAAGCAGGATGACAAAAGCAGGATGACAAAAGAAGGATGACAAAGCAGGATGACAAAAGCAGAATGACAAAAGCAGGATGACAAAAGAAGGATAACAAAGCAGGATAACAAAGCAGGATGACAAAAGCAGGATGACAAAAGCAGGATGACAAAGCAGGATGACAAAAGCAGGATGACAAAAGCAGGATGACAAAAGCAGAATGACAAAAGCAGGATGACAAAAGCAGGATGACAAAAGCAGGATGACAAAAGCAGGATGACAAAAGCAGGATGACAAAAGCAGGATGACAAAGCAGAATGACAAAGCAGGATGACAAAAGCAGGATGACAAAACAGGATGACAAAGCAGGATGACAAAAGCAGGATGACAAAACAGGATGACAAAGCAGGATGACAAAACAGGATGACAAAAGCAGGATGACAAAAGCAGGATGACAAAAGAAGGATGACAAAAGCAGGATGACAAAGCAGGATGACAAAAGCAGAATGACAAAACAGGATGACAAAAACAGGATGACAAAAGCAGGATGACAAAAGAAGGATGACAAAGCAGGATGACAAAAGCAGGATGACAAAAGCAGGATGACAAAAGCAGGATGACAAAAGCAGGATGACAAAAGAAGGATGACAAAGCAGGATGACAAAAGCAGGATGACAAAGCAGGATGACAAAAGCAGGATGACAAAAGAAGGATGACAAAAGAAGGATGACAAAAGCAGGATGACAAAAGCAGGATGACAAAACAGGATGACAAAGCAGGATGACAAAACAGGATGACAAAAGCAGGATGACAAAAGCAGGATGACAAAACAGGATGACAAAACAGGATGACAAAAGCAGGATGACAAAACAGGATAACAAAAACAGGATAACAAAACAGGATGACAAAACAGGATAACAAAACAGGATAACAAAACAGGATAACAAAACAGGATAACAAAGCAGGATGACAAAACAGGATGACAAAACAGGATGACAAAACAGGATGACAAAGCAGGATGACAAAACAGGATGACAAAAGCAGGATGACAAAAGCGGGATGACAAAAGCAGGATGACAAAAGAAGGATGACAAAAGCAGGATGACAAAAGAAGGATGACAAAAGCAGGATGACAAAACAGGATGACAAAGCAGGATGACAAAACAGGATGACAAAAGCAGAATGACAAAAGCGGGATGACAAAAGCAGGATGACAAAAGAAGGATGACAAAAGCAGGATGACAAAGCAGGATGACAAAAACAGGATGACAAAAACAGGACGACAAAGCAGGATGACAAAGCAGGATGACAAAGCGGGATGACAAAAGCAGGATGACAAAGCAGGACAACAAAGCAGGATGACAAAAACATGATGACAAAACAGGATGACAAAAACAGGATGACAAAAGCAGGACAACAAAGCAGGATGACAAAACAGGATGACAAAGCAGGATGACAAAGCAGGATGACAAAACAGGATGACAAAAGCAGGATGACAAAGCAGGATGACAAAACAGGATGACAAAAACAGGATGACAAAAACAGGATGACAAAGCAGGATGACAAAAACAGGATGACAAAACAGGATGACAAAAACAGGATGACAAAACAGGATGACAAAAACAGGATGACAAAGCAGGATGACAAAAACAGGATGACAAAACAGGATGACAAAAACAGGATGACAAAACAGGATGACAAAAACAGGATGACAAAGCAGGATGACAAAAACAGGATGACAAAACAGGATGACAAAAACAGGATGACAAAACAGGATGACAAAGCAGGATGACAAAGCAGGATGACAAAAACAGGATGACAAAAGCAGGATGACAAAAACAGGATGACAAAACAGGATGACAAAACAGGATGACAAAGCAGGATGACAAAACAGGATGACAAAAACAGGACAAAGCAGGATGACAAAGCAGGATGACAAAACAGGATGACAAAAACAGGACAAAGCAGGATGACAAAACAGGATGACAAAAACAGGATGACAAAGCAGGATGACAAAAACAGGATGACAAAACAGGATGACAAAGCAGGATGACAAAACAGGATGACAAAACAGGATGACAAAGCAGGATGACGAAGCAGGATGACAAAGCAGGATGACGAAACAGGATGACAAAGCAGGATGACAAAAAGCAGGATGACAAAGCAGGATGACGAAACAGGATGACAAAGCAGGATGACAAAAAGCAGGATGACAAAAAGCAGGATGACAAAGCAGGATGACGAAACAGGATGACAAAGCAGGATGACAAAAAGCAGGATGACAAAGCAGGATGACGAAACAGGATGACAAAGCAGGATGACAAAAGCAGGATGACAAAGCAGGATGACAAAAGGACGACCAAGCAGGATGACAAAGCAGGATACAAGTGGATAGGCTTAGGGAGTCAGAGGGTTAACAAGCGTTAACACTGACATGTCAGGGATGCTGATGTCAACTGTGGCTACAGAAGTGTAAGCTCGCTGATTCCGTCACCATTAATCTATAGTCTCCCTTGCCCCCCCCCCCACTTCCTCCTCAGGTCCACCACCTCCCGCCCTCCCCCCACCAGAATTCAGACAGCTGCCCTGGGGCTGGTGAACCAGAATGTTCTGTGAGTGGAATGTGCAGACATGGCAGACACCCCCATCTCCCTCCACCCCCATCCCCCACCACCACCACGCCCCCCCTCCTCTCCCTCGCACTGCCTGTCGGACAGGAGGACTGGAGAGCTCGATGTGCCGCTCAGATAGGTTAGACACATTATTATTATTATTATTATTATTATTATTTGTTTAAAGCCCAGCCGATTGTGTACAGCCATATCAGGTCTATAACTGTTTTAACTCACGCACAATACTTCAACAGGAGGAAAAAGGAAAAAGGAAAAAGAAAATTAAGTACACATGTCAATGCATTCACGCACATAATCTAAGTAGATGCCCCTGGCGTTGACCATTTCGTCCAATTTATCACACAGGGGATTTGAAAACCAAACCTGAAAACAAATTTAAACATAACTGAAAACACTAATTGATATAAAAACGGTCCTGACTCACCTAAAATTGCTTCTGCATATCTCACTTCCCTAGAGCCAAAATTGCACTTAAGACATATACCCAGTTATCAATCCTAAAAGAAAGTACGTAAGACTTTATCGAACACATACAGGTGAATGGACCAGCAAGACAGAAAATGATAGGAAGAAATGGCTGAAAGCAAAGGAACAAGGCAGAAACAAAGAGAGTGACAGAAAAGAGGAAATTTCTAGCACAGAATTTCCAGAAGATGGGGATATTATTTATACTGAAAGAGTCTCCGGCATCCCCACGGGGGAATGGCGTGGGCTGGAAGAACGCCCCACCTTCCGGAAATTATGACATAATTCTCTTACCTAATTCTTTGACTCCCGCACACTGTCCATCAACATCCTGCATTGTCAACCATGCTAGCAAAGCAAAAAGTTAATCCTTTGATTCCCTCACCTTATCCACCAGCTTCCTGCACAATGCTTCAACAGGAATAATAATAATAAACTCACATTCATATAGCGCTATTCTCCCACACATAGGTAAGGACTCACTGCGCTTCACATTAATTAGTTCATACACACACAGACACACACAAACACACACGTACACAGATACAAACAAACATACAAACAAACAAACACACCACACCACACACACACGCGCATACACATAAAGATGCTGAGGTAGGGTACACTCAAGCCTGTTAGGCGAGAGACCCTTGACCCAAGTTGTCATATATTCAGGGCACAAACTGAAGAATTACATAGAAAAGCAGAAAAAGAACATTGACAGCAATAAACCAGGGCTGGATAATCAAAGTGAAATGGAATCAATTTCAACTTAATTAATGTGAAATGCGTTTCATTTCCTCCGGTAATTCGTCTCAAGGGACACGTAAAATCTGTTTCTGCTGGGCTCCTGTGGGCCGACAAACGCACTTCTACTTCACGACAACTGGACCCAAATTTCATGAGTTGGTATCATGAATACATACCTTAATAAAAAGAAAAGAAAATTAAGTAAACGTATGAATACATTGGCGCACATAATCCAGGATAAACCCCTGCCTGGCGTTGACCACTCCTTCCAATTTATCACACAGGGGATTTAAAAATCAAATCTGAATACAAATACAAACATAAGTAAGGAACTAAAACATGTAATAACAGGCCTAAATTACCTAAAATTGCTTCTGCACATCACTTTTCCCTAGAGCCAAAAGTGCACTCAAGACATGTACCCAATTAGCAATCCCAAAAGTGCACTCAAGGCATGTATCCAATTAGCAATCCCAAAAGTGCACTCAAGGCATGTACTCAATTAGCAATCCCAAAAGTGCACTCAACACATGTATCCAATTAGCAATCCCAAAAGTGCACTCAAGGCATGTACTCAATTAGCAATCCCAAAAGTGCACTCAACACATGTATTCAATTAGCAATCCCAAAAGTGCACTCAAGACATGTACTCAATTAGCAATCCCAAAAGTGCACTCAACACATGTATCCAATTAGCAATCCCAAAAGTGCACTCAACACATGTACCAATTAGCAATCCCAAAAGTGCACTCAACACATGTACCCAATTAGCAATCCCAAAAGTGCACTCAACACATGTATCCAATTAGCAATCCCAAAAGTGCACTCAACACATGTATCCAATTAGCAATCCCAAAAGTGCACTCAACACATGTACCCAATTAGCAATCCCAAAAGTGCACTCAAGGCATGTATCCAATTAGCAATCCCAAAAGTGCACTCAACACATGTATCCAATTAGCAATCCCAAAAGTGCACTCAAGGCATGTATCCAATTAGCAATCCCAAAAGTGCACTCAACACATGTACCCAATTAGCAATCCCAAAAGTGCACTCAAGACATGTACCCAATTAGCAATCCCAAAAGTGCACTCAAGGCATGTATCCAATTAGCAATCCCAAAAGTGCACTCAAGACATGTACCCAATTAGCAATCCCAAAAGTGCACTCAACAC
Source organism: Monoplex corrugatus (assembly GCA_030674185.1). NCBI lineage: Eukaryota > Metazoa > Mollusca > Gastropoda > Littorinimorpha > Ranellidae > Monoplex > Monoplex corrugatus. The sequence goes on along the minus strand of JAPXFY010000072.1, from coordinate 86,428 downwards.
ATGTACCCAATTAGCAATCCCAAAAGTGCACTCAACACATGTACCCAATTAGCAATCCCAAAAGTGCACTCAAGGCATGTATCCAATTAGCAATCCCAAAAGTGCACTCAAGACATGTACCCAATTAGCAATCCCAAAAGTGCACTCAAGGCATGTATCCAATTAGCAATCCCAAAAGTGCACTCAAGGCATGTATCCAATTAGCAATCCCAAAAGTGCACTCAACACATGTATCCAATTAGCAATCCCAAAAGTGCACTCAACACATGTACCCAATTAGCAATCCCAAAAGTGCACTCAACACATGTATCCAATTAGCAATCCCAAAAGTGCACTCAACACATGTACCCAATTAGCAATCCCAAAAGTGCACTCAACACATGTACCCAATTAGCAATCCCAAAAGTGCACTCAAGGCATGTATCCAATTAGCAATCCCAAAAGTGCACTCAAGACATGTACCCAATTAGCAATCCCAAAAGTGCACTCAAGGCATGTATCCAATTAGCAATCCCAAAAGTGCACTCAAGGCATGTATCCAATTAGCAATCCCAAAAGTGCACTCAACAATGTATCCAATTAGCAATCCCAAAAGTGCACTCAAATACCACAATGCATCAACACTACAATTAGCAATCCCAAAAGTGCACTCAACACATGTATCCAATTAGCAATCCCAAAAGTGCACTCAACACATGTATCCAATTAGCAATCCCAAAAGTGCACTCAACACATGTATCCAATTAGCAATCCCAAAAGTGCACTCAACACATGTACCCAATTAGCAATCCCAAAAGTGCACTCAAGGCATGTATCCAATTAGCAATCCCAAAAGTGCACTCAACACATGTATCCAATTAGCAATCCCAAAAGTGCACTCAACACATGTATCCAATTAGCAATCCCAAAAGTGCACTCAACACATGTATCCAATTAGCAATCCCAAAAGTGCACTCAACACATGTACCCAATTAGCAATCCCAAAAGTGCACTCAAGGCATGTATCCAATTAGCAATCCCAAAAGTGCACTCAAGACATGTATCCAATTAGCAATCCCAAAAGTGCACTCAACACATGTACCCAATTAGCAATCCCAAAAGTGCACTCAAGACATGTATCCAATTAGCAATCCCAAAAGTGCACTCAACACATGTATCCAATTAGCAATCCCAAAAGTGCACTCAACACATGTACCCAATTAGCAATCCCAAAAGTGCACTCAAGACATGTATCCAATTAGCAATCCCAAAAGTGCACTCAACACATGTATCCAATTAGCAATCCCAAAAGTGCACTCAACACATGTATCCAATTAGCAATCCCAAAAGTGCACTCAACACATGTACCCAATTAGCAATCCCAAAAGTGCACTCAACACATGTATCCAATTAGCAATCCCAAAAGTGCACTCAACACATGTACCCAAT
>JAPXFY010000072.1:72500-75000 GCA_030674185.1 Monoplex corrugatus | reverse complement strand
GACACAGACAGACAGACAGACACACACACACACACACACACACACAGACACACACACACATACACACACACACCACACACACACACACACACACACACACACACACACACACACACACACACACACACACACATACACAAACGACACATATTTTAGTAATGACTGAAAACAAATCAATGACTACTCCAAGTTTCATCAATCAGAACGGGAGAAAACGACCGTGTCTTTCAACACTGACTTGTAACGAGCGCCCACCCATATACCCACCCATGTACCCACCCATGTACCCAACCATGTACCCACCCATATACCCACCTATGTACCCACCCATGTACCCACCCATGTACCTACCCATGTACCCACCCATATACCCACCCATGTACCCACCCATATACCCACCCATGTACCCACCCATGTACCCACCCATGTACCCACCCATATACCCACCCTGAACAGCGGATCACATGAAGGATAATCACCATCCCCACCATGAAAAAGACCAGTGTGTTCCGACAGCAGCTTGAACCAGGAAATCATCAACATGTCCACCATGATTTGAAACCTTGATAAAGAAATAACATGTCCACAATAACTTAAAACCTTGACAAAGAAATAACATGTGCACTCTAACGTGAAACCTTGACAAAGCAATAACAATTCCACAATAACTTGAAACCTTGAAAAAAAAACATGTCCGCAATGACTGGAAGCCTGAAAATATATAACTTGTCCACAATCACTTGAAACCGTGAAAAAGAAATAATATGTCCTCAATAACTTGAAACCTAGAGAAAAAAAAATACCTAGCTCATGCACTGAAAGAGATGGTAAGGGTGAAGATGAACAGCTGAGAGCGAGGTCGCTACTAAATATAAATGTGACCTCCCACCACGAAATCAGTCTTAACTCGCAGTCAGTCGAACAGCACTAGGAGCTGAAAAGGTGACTGAGGGTCTATCTGGGGTGTTTTGACTTTTTCTCAAAATTGATTTCTCTAGACTATAATCTATCCCCCACAGAATTTTTTTTCTTGAAAAAATATTATTAATCAATTTAAAATGGTATTTTAATGCACTGATCGTAGCAGAAAGAACGCAATTTCCGACCAAGTACCTATTTTTGTCTCTTATTATGAACAATAACCTGTACAGTACCCGCACATGTAATATACTGATGGAAAGCTCTTTGGTGCACCTTTCAGATAATGACAGCGAAAATTAGAAACAAATTGGGTCAAAGCCACCAAATAAAGAATTTTAAGGAAAATGTGTAGAAGAGCACACAAAAACTTTAGAGGCCGTTTTCTCAAAATGGCCGTCATACAACTTAATGACTTTAAACATACATAACTTCTACATTTTTTTTTTAGTTCAAGCTTTATTCAAGTACCAAAATAATCAGCAGAATGTACACTGTCCAGTGATATGTATATCTCAAAATGGCCAAAATGCTAGTTAAGACTGATTTCGTGGTGGGAGGTCACAAATGTACCATAAGTTGTTCTGTATAGTTCTACTCTCTGTTGACTTAGAGCACGTTACACATAGCTACTTTTTCATTTAGAGAAGCACGGAGAACTCAGGCTGTAAGGCGAGCTGACCACACTCCACTATACAGTTGCACAGTCTGTGTCTTCGATAAAGGTGCCTGCTGAGTGTTTTCATATTTCCATAAGTCACAGGACACTGATATCGACTTACAGGGTCATTAACGTGTATATTTAAATTCTGCACTCGTGTACGCACGGAGGGAGTTTAGACACTAGAAGATCCGCACGTGTGCTGATCTTCAGAGATGAGGAACAATCTCTACCCTTCACCCACTCATCATCATCATCATCAGGTGCCCTGCCGCATGGCGTTGGCGATCATGGACTTCCATCTGTCTCTATCTCTCGTTGCCCCTAGCATCTCCCCCACCCTCCTCGTCCCCAGCCACTCTGTAAGTCCGTCCAGCATTTTCTCCCTGGGTCTACCCGGTGCTCTCTTTCCCTCCAGCTTTCCCGTTGTGACCAGGTGCTCCAAATCCCCCTTCCTCATAAAATGCCCTATAAATGTTGCCTGTCTTTTCCTAATCTTCCTTATGAGTGATCTACTTGTGTCTGCCTCCATCAAGACTGTCTCGTTTGTTTTCTTTGCTGTCCATGGAACTCTCAACATTCTTCTTAGAAACCACATCTCGGCTGCCTCAATCTTGCTCTGGATGGGATATCTAGGAGAATAGAACCTAGGACCTTCCAATGGAAAGTCCGACGTTTATCCAGTTGACCACCGCGCCTGTTAAACCTGAAGCTTCCAGACAAGCAAACACGGAATTTTGGGGGAAAAAAACAAAAAACCTTCACAGACACGTTTACGACCCCCTGTAAAGAAGCGGAAACGACACGCTTTTAATCAAACCACGTGACCGAGACAATAGCCAATCAGAATGCAAACAGCGTGGCCCTGATGAAAGTGCTCCAAGTGAACACAAGAAGAGCCATCAACAGGTTGTTTACGAC
>JAPXFY010000072.1:62500-67500 GCA_030674185.1 Monoplex corrugatus | reverse complement strand
GGAAATTTCTTCTGTTCCTCACCTTCTGGAAATTCTACGCTAGAAATTTCTTCTGTTCCTCACCTTCTGGAAATTCTGTGCTGGAAATTTCTTCTGTTCCTCACCTTTTGGAAATTCTGTGCTGGAAATTTCTTCTGTTCTTCACCTTCTGGAAATTTTGTCCTGGATTTTTCTTCTGTTACTCACCTTATGGAAATTCTGTCCAAGAAATTTTCTGTTTAGTCACTCTCTCTTTTATTGTTAGTCTTTAAAGCCCCCCCCCCCCCCCATAGCATAGAGCCACATCAGGGCTGTAACCATTATATAATACCTCACTGACCATTATATAATACGTCACTGAAGGGCTGTAACCATTATATAACACCTCACTGAAGGAAAAAAACCTGCATAAGAAAATCAAAGAGCCACATCAGGGCTGTAACCATTATATAATACGTCACTAAAGGGCTGTAACCATTATATAATACCTCACTGACCATTATATAATACGTCACTAAAGGGCTGTAACCATTATATAATACCTCACTGACCATTATATAATACGTCACTGAAGGGCTGTAACCATTATATAATACCTCACTGACCATTATATAATACGTCACTAAAGGGCTGTAACCATTATATAATACCTCACTGACCATTATATAATACGCCACTGAAGGGCTGTAACCATTATATAATACCTCACTGACCATTATATAATACGTCACTGAAGGGCTGTAACCATTATATAATACCTCACTGACCATTATATAATACGTCACTGAAGGGCTGTAACCATTATATAATACCTCACTGACCATTATATAATACGTCACTAAAGGGCTGTAACCATTATATAATACCTCACTGACCATTATATAATACGTCACTGAAGGGCTGTAACCATTATATAATACCTCACTGACCATTATATAATACGTCACTGAAGGGCTGTAACCATTATATAATACCTCACTGACCATTATATAATACGTCACTGAAGGGCTGTAACCATTATATAATACCTCACTGACCATTATATAATACGTCACTGAAGGGCTGCAACCATTATATAATACCTCACTGACCATTATATAATACGTCACTGAAGGGCTGTAACCATTATATAATACCTCACTGACCATTATATAATACGTCACTGAAGGGCTGTAACCATTATATAATACCTCACTGACCATTATATAATACGTCACTGAAGGGCTGTAACCATTATATAATACCTCACTGACCATTATATAATACGTCACTGAAGGGCTGTAACCATTATATAATACCTCGCTGAAGGGCTGTAACCATTATATAATACCTCACTGACCATTATATAATACGTCACTGAAGGGCTGTAACCATTATATAATACCTCACTGACCATTATATAATACGTCACTAAAGGGCTGTAATCATTATATAATACCTCATTGACCATTATATAATACGCCACTGAAGGGCTGTAACCATTATATAATACCTCACTGACCATTATATAATACGTCACTGAAGGGCTGTAACCATTATATAATACCTCACTGACCATTATATAATACGTCACTGAAGGGCTGTAACCATTATATAATACCTCGCTGAAGGGCTGTAACCATTATATAATACCTCACTGACCATTATATAATACGTCACTGAAGGGCTGTAACCATTATATAATACCTCACTGACCATTATATAATACGTCACTGAAGGGCTGTAACCATTATATAATACCTCACTGACCATTATATAATACGTCACTGAAGGGCTGTAACCATTATATAATACCTCGCTGAAGGGCTGTAACCATTATATAATACCACACTGACCATTATATAATACGTCACTGAAGGGCTGTAACCATTATATAATACCTCACTGACCATTATATAATACGTCACTGAAGGGCTGTAACCATTATATAATACCTCGCTGAAGGGCTGTAACCATTATATAATACCTCACTAAAGGGCTGTAACCATTATATAATACCTCACTGACCATTATATAATACGTCACTGAAGGGCTGTAACCATTATATAATACCTCACTGAAGGCTGTAACCATTATATAATACCTCACTGACCATTATATAATACGTCACTGAAGGGCTGTAACCATTATATAATACCTCACTGACCATTATATAATACGTCACTGAAGGGCTGTAACCATTATATAATACCTCACTGAAGGGCTGTAACCATTATATAATACGTCACTGAAGGGCTGTAACCATTATATAATACCTCACTGAAAGGCTGTAACCATTATATAATACGTCACTGAAGGGCTGTAACCATTATATAATACCTCACTGAAAGGCTGTAACCATTATATAATACCTCACTGAAGGGCTGTAACCATTATATAATACGTCACTGAAGGGCTGTAACCATTATATAATACCTCACTGAAAGGCTGTAACCATTATAGGTAGAAAGAAACTCTAGGGAGAGCTAGACAACAGAAGGTCTTCAGAGAAGTAACCCCCTTTAGACAAGTGTTTCGGCCCTGAATTCCTTACACTCTCGGGGGGCCGGGCCACATCCAGGTCATGACTCCTGGATGCCCTTCTGCTGTTGTCTATTTTTTTTTTTTTTTTTTTTTTTTCCCACGCCGGGGATCGAACCTGGGCGATTCTGCGCTTCAGAACTGCGGTACGCGGTTTTACCAATGTGCTAACGGGGCACACATCATCTGTAGGGAATTTAATCCTTATGAAGTTCACTTTTTTGGTTCCTCCTTGCCCAGATCCAGCTTGAGCTCCTTTCTGCTGCCTCTGCCATCGCTTTAAGGGCTCTAGTCCTCTTCTTCCCAGAAATGGCGAGTTGTTTCATGAGATCATAAGCGGAGGTGCCCACAAACCCTCTTGCCCCGACCTCTATGGCGAAGATTTTGACCCGCAGACCTGCTTTCTTCAGGGTGCTGGCAAGACCGGCGTATTTTTCGGTCTTGTAGATATGTGCTTCTTCCATTCTGCTTTCGTATGGCACAGTGAGTTCTATCAGAATCACTTGTTTCGAGGAGTCAGAGTGGAGAGCGATGTCTGGTCTCATGCCTGTCTTGCTGATGACATCTGGGTAATTTCTCCACTCCGGGAGGTCTGCTGTACACTCCCAGTCGACTGCTCCATCCAGAAGACCCTTTGGCAATGTGCTGGTTGTCATAGCCCTTTCGGGCCAGACCTGTTTCCCTCCTGCTTTGTAGAACGTTGTCATAGCAATTGGTGCGTTTGGGGTCATGGTTTTTTCGCTAACCACATCTGTGATCACTTTCAGAACTTGGTTGTGCCTCCATGTATACCTTCCTTGGGCTAGCGCTACTTTGCAAGAGCTTAGGACATGTTCCACTGTTTGTTTCTTCTGACAGAGCGGACATGCTGGGTCGTCTGCTTTCCCCCATTTCACTAAGTTTGCATTCGAGGGGAGCAGGTCATATACAGATCTGAGGAGGAAGCTTATCCTTAGAGGAGCCATGTGCCACATATCGTTCCAGCTGAGACTTCTTTGGAGTGCACTGTCCCATGTTGTCCATTGCCCCTGTTGACCTTGCTGGACTGCCTTCTGCACTCTTTTGACATCTTCTTCTTCCTTCAACTCCTGTATGATCATGTCTCTTTTTTCCTTCCCTTTGGCTTTGGACCACCACTGCATTTTTGTTGCTCCCAGTCCCTGTCTGTTGGTTTGCGTGTGTCCAATTATTTCTTTGATGCTGAGGTTTCTCTTGGCATTGTTTACAGCCTCTTGGACTTTCCACTTTCTGCCAGTTCTCAGCTTTGGATGAACTGCTCTCACGATATTGTCCTCCGATTCCTCCAGCATGCTCAACAGTCTTGCTTTTCCAACTTTGTATTCCTCCACTATGGATTTCAGAGGTAGCTTCAGCATTGCTTGACGACAGTAGAATGCAACATCAGTGAGACCAGGTGGGACACCGAGCCATTTTCTTGTGTATTTGTTGATTTTGGCTTCCATTGCTTCGACTGTGCTGGTGGAAATGTCATAGATTAGCAGTGGCCACAGCAGCTTTGGTATCAGCATGAACTGTAGACACCAGACTTTGTATTTGCCTGGCAGTCCGCAGTTATCTATTTTCTTCAGGCCTTCTTCTGCTGTTTGCTTGGTTTCACATCCCCTTTGTGTGTCTTTCAGGGAGTCATCATACCATCTTCCGAGACTTTTTACTGGCTCTTCTGTGACAGTGGGGATGGCTTGGTTGGCTACCATGAATTTGACTGAATCTGCCACTTTTCCTTTTCGCAGTGAGAGACTTCGGGATTTCTTAGGTTTGAACCTCATTCTTGAAGAGGCCACCAGCTCATCCAGCTGCTTTAAGATTTGGTGTGTCTCTTCCTCATCCGTCACTGAAGGGCTGTAACCATTATATAATAGGTCACTGAAGGGCTGTAACCATTATATAATACCTCACTGAAAGGCTGTAACCATTATATAATACCTCAGTGAAAGGCTGTAACCATTATATAATACCTCACTGAAGGGCTGTAACCATTATATAATACGTCACTGAAGGGCTGTAACCATTATATAATACCTCACTGAAAGGCTGTAACCATTATATAATACCTCACTGAAGGGCTGTAACCATTATATAATACCTCACTGAAAGGCTGTAACCATTATATCATACCTCACTGAAGGGCTGTAACCATTATATCATACCTCACTGAAGGGCTGTAACCATTATATCATACCTCACTGAAGGGCTGTAACCATTATATCATACCTCACTGAAGGGCTGTAACCATTATATAATACCTCACTGAAGGGCTGTAACCATTATATCATACCTCACTGAAGGGCTGTAACCATTATATCATACCTCACTGAAAGGCTGTAACCATTATATCATACCTCACTGAAGGGCTGTAACCATTATATAATACGTCACTGAAGGGCTGTAACCATTATATAATACCTCACTGAAAGGCTGTAACCATTATATCATACCTCACTGAAGGGCTGTAACCATTATATAATACGTCACTGAAAGGC
>JAPXFY010000072.1:45000-55000 GCA_030674185.1 Monoplex corrugatus | reverse complement strand
CAGACAGACAGAAAGGCAGACAGACAGATAGACAGAGAGAGACAGACAGAAAGACAGATAGATAGACAGACAGAAAGGCAGACAGACAGGCAGAGAGACAGACACAGAGAGACAGAGAGACGAACAGACAGAGAGAGTGACAAATACAGACAGAATTAGGTAAAGAACTACACAACCAAATGGCGAAGGCCTATTTTATGGTTTCAACAAACATACGTTATTGTTATTGTCATTGTTGCTAAAGCCCAGCCGACTGCGTACAGCCATATCAGGGCCATAATCGTTTCAAAACATACACAATGCTTCAACAGGGACAAAAAAGGAAAAGAAAATTAAGTATACAAATCAACTTGCATTCGCGCACATAATCTATGGAGATGCCCCTTGCGTTGACCATTCCGTCCAATTTATCACACAGGGGATTTAAAAACATACCTGAATACAAACTTAAACATAACTAAGAACTCCAAAACATATGTAAGAACGGGACTAAATTACCTAAAATTGCTTCCGCGAATCTCATTTCACTACAGCCCAAAATGCACTTAAAACATGCACCCAATTATCAATCATAAGAAAGTATGTAAGACTTTATCGAACACATACAGATGAATGGACCAGCAAGGCAGAAAATGATAGGTGGAAATGACAGAAAGCAAGGGAACAGGGCAGAAACAAAGAGAGTGACAGAAAATAGGAAATTTCCAGCACAGAATTTGTAGGTGGGGATACTTTTTATACTAAACGAACCGCTGGCATCCAGCTGGGAGAAACGTACGTTCTAGAAGAACGATCACTTATCATCATAAAAGAATAAGTTCAGTATGGCCTGACAATCTTAAGTTCAGTATGGCCTGACAATCTTCCACCCCCACCCCTCCAACCCAATCCCTTACGTTTAATCTGTACACGTTACCAGTGTCGTTAAGGACGATGAAGACGAAGAAGAAAGATTGGAGAAGAGAGTGTACTGTACAACAGCCGAGTAGTGCCTATGGCGCCTTGGGGCAGTCTGGGACCGAAAGATCTCTTCGTGGCAGACATATCACTTGCTGCATCTCTGTACACGGCTTTAATCTGTACGCGTTTCTTTATCTATCGGACGGTGCAGGAATACAGGAGGAGACAGTATTGAAGTCTTGGTTCTCTTCACTTCACAAACACAGCTCTCCCTTCGATTCCCCCCCCCCCCCCCCCCCCCCACTAGTTTTTTTTCCTGTCGCCTTTTTTCTTGTTCGTCTTCCAATAACAAAACTCGAGGTTCCTGAGCTCGTTTCCTGAATAGGCCTCGATTTTTCCGCTCAGTTTGACCGGAAAATCGAACTGAACTAGTCCTTTGGATGGGGACGAAAGGCCAGACGAACCCTTGTGCTTTCTGGTCTGCTTGCGCTTAAGAATCCACGGCAGTTGAAAATCGAGAAGAGCGAAAGGCAATGAGTTCCAGATTTTAACAATACATAAAGTAAAAGCTCTTTCGCCATTACAATGAAATGAAGGGTTTCCCACCCCACCCCACCCCACCCCCAACACGTTAAATTTATCATCTTTTTTCACAAGTCTTTTTAATTACCAGAACTTTTTCACAAGTCTTTTTAATTACAGAACTTTTTCACGTCTTTTTAATTACCAGAACTGTTTTAAGTCTTTTTAATTACCAGAACTGTTTTACAGTCTTTTTAATTACCAGAACTGTTTCACAAGTCATTTTAATTACCAGAACTGTTTCACAAGTCTTTTTAATTACCAGAACTTTTTCACAAGTCTAACTACCAACAATTATAGAACAATTGCACTGATCAGTCATGCCAGTAAAATACTGCTGATAATAATTTTAAACAGGTTAAAGCCAAAAGTAGAGGAAGAGCTATCCGACTGTCAGGCAGGCTATAGGAAAAACAGGGGAACAATAGATATGCTGTTTGTACTCCAGATATTGATAGAAAAGATTAGAAACACAGACCAAGAGATGTTCATCGTTTTCATTGACTACAGCAAAGCATTTGATAGCGTGATTCACCAAAGTCTTTTCCACTTCATGATCAAAATGGGTTTTCCAAGACATCTGGTTTCCCTCATAGCTTCATTATATAATGATCAAAAAGCAACAATCAGATGGAATAATCAAAACTGCAAATTTTTTAACATCACTAAAGGGGTAAGGCAAGGTTGCATCCTGTCTCCACATCTCTTCAGCATATACACTGAACATATCATGAGAGAAGCAGACATAGAAGACATGGGAGTAAATATTGGTGGTAGAAACCTGTCAAATTTACGCTACGCAGATGACACAGGATTACTGGCAGACAACATTACAGGCTCTAGGAGGATCCTGTACAGGGTAGACCGGGTTGGAAAGGCAGCTGGGCTGGACTTAAATTCAAAGAAGACAAAGGTTATGCATGTTGCAGGCAAATATAACACTAGACAGGACCAGATCATGCTAAACCAAGTCCCTCTAGAAAATGTCAAGGACTTTAGATATTTAGGTTCAGTCAAGACACACGATGGAACATGCTCAAAAGACATAAAGATGAGAATTGGAATGGCCAAGAACAGTATGGTTCAATTGAACAATATTTGGAAAGACCACAGCATAACAGCAGACCTTAAGATAAAACTCTTAAAATGTCTTGTCTGGCCAGTGATGTTATACGGCTGCGAGGCATGGACAATGAAGAAAGAGGATGAAAGACGAGTGGAAGCAGCAGAGCTGTGGTTTTACCGAAGACTGCTGAGGGTCAAATGGACGGATAGGCGCTCAAATGAAAGCATACTGAATGAGTTGGGTACTACACGCAAGCTTCTAGTACTCATACAACGGAGGAAACTGAAATATGTTGGACACGCAATCCGTAATGAGAGAACAGACTTGATGTCCACTGTCCTCCAAGGTAAAGTGGAAGGAAAGAGAAACAGAGGACGGCCACCTGCATCACTTGCTAGAAACATCACAAACATCAGTGGCAAGAAACTCCAGGAGGTGGTCAGACTTAGCCAAGATCGAGAGTGCTGGAGGCAACTTGTGAGGACATCATGTGCAGCGGCCAACACTGTTCCCGGTGACGCCGACAGGTGAGACAGGTGAGGTGAGAACTACCAGAACTTTTTCACAAGTCTTTTTAATTACAGAACTTTTTCACGTCTTTTTAATTACCAGAACTGTTTTAAGTCTTTAATTACCAGAACTGTTTTACAGTCTTTTTAATTACCAGAACTGTTTCACAAGTCATTTTAATTACCAGAACTGTTTCACAAGTCTTTTTAATTACCAGAACTTTTTCACAAGTCTAACTACCAGAACTTTTTCACAAGTCTTTTTAATTACCAGAACTGTTTTACAAGTCTTTTTAATTACCAAAACTTTTTCACAAGTCTGTTTAATTACCAGAACTATTTCACAAGTCTTTTTAATTACCAGAACTTCTTCACAAGTCTTTTTAATTACCAGAACTTTTTCACAAGTCTTTTTGATTACCAGAACTATTTCACAAGTCTTTTTAATTACCAGAACTTTTTCACAAGTCTTTTTAATTACCAGAACTATTTCACAAGTCTTTTTAATTACCAGAACTTTATCACAAGTCTTTTTAATTACCAGAACTTTATCACAAGTCTTTTTAATTACCAGAATTTTATCACAAGTCTTTTTAATTACCAGAACTTTATCACAAGTCTTTTTAATTACCAGAACTTTATCACAAGTCTTTTTAATTACCAGAACTATTTCACAAGTCTTTTTAATTACCAGAACTTTATCACAAGTCTTTTTAATTACCAAAACTATTTCACAAGTCTTTTTAATTACCAGAACTATTTCACAAGTCTTTTTAATTACCAGAACGACCAAGAGGAAAAGGAAAGGTGTTGTAGTGAGGAAGTGTGTTTACTACAGCCAAAAGAGCAGTGTCATTGGCGCCATCAGGTAGACAGTTGGTGACCCAAGATCCCCTCATGAGAAATACACATCCTTTGCTGTAGTCACTGCATCGGGTCCTGGTCTGTGGACAATTTTACTTCTTGTAGGGGTAAACAGTCAACACGCAATGTCAGAACAAGATTGGGGCAACATTTATAGGACATTTTAGGAGACGAGAGAAATTTGAGCACCTAGTCACAACAGGAAAGTTAGAGGGGAAATAGAGCACCAGGTAGACCTAGTCAAAATACTGGACAGTTTCGCAGAGTGGGTCGGGACAGAAAAGGTGGAAGATGTACTTGCAGCAACAAACGATAAGATTCGTACGGAGGCCATGATCGCCAACACCATGCGGCATGGCACATGATGATGGTGATGATGATGATGATGATGATGATGATGATGATGATGATGACGACGACGACGACGACGATGATGATGATGATGATGACGAAGAAGATGATGATGAAGATGATGATGATGATGACGACGACGACGACGACGACGATGATGATGATGATAGGGGTTGGGAGATTAGTACGGACGACAGTGCGGAAGTCTTTTGCATTTCAACAACACTCGCATGATGTTGATCCTTTTTCACTCCTCTTCTTTTCCATTGTGCTACTAGCACTCTAAAGTTATGACTGTCTTTTGTAACTGTCACAAATAAAATAAAAACTTTCCTACACTTAAAGCACAAACAGACAAAGAAAGAAAGACACGAATAAACTAACAAATGAACGAATCAATGAACCATTTAACTAACAAAGGAAAACACCAACCAACAAATCAACCAACAAACCAACCAACCAATCAACAAACCAACCAACCAACCAACCAACCAACTAAACAACAAACCAACCAACCAACCAACCAACAACTAACCAACCAACCAACCAACCAACCAACCAATCAACCAACCAACTAACTAACCAACAAAACCAACAAGAAGAACAAGAAGAAGAACCAACCAACCAACCAACCAACTAACCAACAAACCAACCAACCAACTAACTCACCAACAAACCAACCAACAAACCAACCAACCAACCAACAAATCAATCAACCAACCAACCAACTAACTAAGAAACCAACCAACAAACCAACCAACCAACAAACCAACAAACCAACCAACCAACCAACCAACCAACCAACCAACTAACCAACAAACCAACCAACCAACCAACCAATGAACCAACAAACCAGCCAACCAACCAACCAACCAGCCAATCAACCAACCAACAAACCAACAAAACCAACAAACCAATCAACCAACCAACCAACCAACCAACCAACCAACCAGCCAATCAACCAACCAACAAACCAACTAACTAACCAACCAACAAACAAACTAACCAACCAAACCAGCATCCTAGCAGCCATTAAAAGTCAGATCACACACTATCAGAAGAAACGTGAAAACAAAGAAACAAACACACAAACAAAAAAGAGCCGTGACAATCTTTTCTTCTCTTGTCAGAACAGAACTAAAAGTTCAATGGCACGACCATTCCTCCCGCCCACACCCACTCTCCTCCCTCCTCTCAATGTGAAGTTCGTGTCCATTTCACAAGTCTCTTGCATTACCAAAGTCTACCGCCCAAGGCTCTCTCGTCAGGGCAGACATATAGGTGGACGTATCAACTGTGTTTGGCCCTAGTCCATTGCGAAACCTGATCAGCACGTACTACAGCAGCCTTGGTCTACTTTAGCTTACTACCACGCCTCTTCCCTCGTGTCTACGCTTCGTCAGCCTCCCCCAACCCCCTGCGTGGGGATGCCAGGGGCTCTTTAAGTATAAATAGTTTCCCCACTTTCTGGAAATTCTGTGCCAGGAATTTCCTCTTATCTGTCACTCTCCGTTTTTTGTTGTTGTTTTTTCTTCTTCTTCCTTTGCGTTCTGTCATTTCTTTTTATCATTTTCTGCCTTGCTGGACCGTTCATCTATATAATTATGTTCTATAGAATCTTACAGACATTTCCTTTTTTCTGTCACTCTTTTTGTTTCTTCCTTATTTCTTTGCTTTCTGTCATCTCTTTCTGTCTCTTTCTGCCTTGCCGGACCGTTCATCTATATGTGTTCTATAAAATTTTACAGAAACTTCCTCTTGTCTGTCACTCTCTTTGTTTCTGCATTATTCCATTGTTTTTTGTTGTTGGTGGTGGTGGGTTTTTCTTGTTTGGGTTTTTTTTTTGTTTTTCTTTTTTTGTTTGTTTTTTGTTTTTTTTGTTTTGTTTTTTTGGGGTTTTTTGGTCATTTTTTTTGGTCATTTTCTGCCTTGCTGGTCCATTTACCTACACGTGTTCTACAGAATCTTACAGAAATTTCCTCTTTTCTGTCACTTTCTTTATTTCTGCCTTATTCTTTTGCTTTTTGTCATCTCTGTCTGTCATTTTCTGCCTTACTGGTCCATTCACTTGTATGTGTTCTACAGAATCTTACAGAAATTTCCTTTTTGTTATCACTCTCTTTGTTTCTGCCTTGCTCCTTTGCTTTCTGTCATTTCTGTCTGTCACTTTCTGCCTTGCTGGTCCGTTCACCTGTATGTGTTCATAGAATCTTACATAAATTTTCTTTTTTTTCTGTCACTCTCTTTGTTTCTGCCTTGTTCTTTGCTTTCTGACATTTCTTTCTGTCACTTTCTGCCTTACTGGTCCGTTCACCTGTATGTGTTCTATAAAACTTTATAGATACTTCCTCTTTTCTGTCACTCTCTTCGTTTCATGTACTGACTTTAAAGATATTCTTTACAACAAAAATTATGATATTATTTCGGCAGTCCAGCTGATTCTCAGATCCCCTGTTGGCAGATTGTTATAAAAAGTTAATTGATTGTTGTCTGTTATTATTTGACACTGTTAATTCATTGTTCTGAATTATTAATTGTAATTGTTCCCCCTCTTACATTCAAACTTCTACTACCCCTCCTCATCCCCACCCCCCCCCACCTTTTTTCCCTGTGTGTGTGTGTGTGTGTGTGTGTGTGTGTGTGTGTGTGTGTGTGTGTGTGTATCTGTCTGTGTGTGTGTGTCTGTGTGTCTATGTGTGTCTGTGTCTGTGTGTGTCTGTGTCTGTGTGTGTGTCTCTCTCTCTCTCTCTCTCTCTCTCTCTGTGTGTGTGTGTGTGTGTGTGTGTGTGTGTGTGTGTGTGTGTGTGTGTGTGTGTGTGTGTGTGTGTGTGTGTAAAATCACTACTGTGAACAGACATTAAATAAAAGATTCCTTCATTCCTTCCTTCTTCGTTTCTGCATTACTCCTTTGCTTTCTGTCACTTTCTGCCTTGCTGGTCCCCTCACCTATATGCGTTATATAAAATCTTACAGAAATTTCTTTTCATCTGTTACTCTCTTTGTTTCTGCATTACTCCTTTGCTTTCTGTCTGTCATCTCTTTCTGTCATTTTCTGCCTTGCTGGTCTGTCCACCTGTATGTATTCTATAAAATCTTACACACTTTCTCTAAGAATTGTTCCCAGGGATGTCCCAAAAGTCCTCGGCTTCAACATGGAAATTAATTACAAGAATGACATACGGCACGCATCTGCTTGTATATCTCGGCAAACTGCGTAACAAAATATGAACACCGACGTCATGTTTCATATGACGTCATCAGATTTCAATACGTCATATCCTCAGTTTCTGACAAAAAAAGAAGGATAACTCAGTACGGTGTGCCATCATTTCATTTCACCAGAACAAAAAGCCAGACTACTAGAGAAACAAACAACGAACTGGTGAAGATGCACAGAGAGGACATAGGCCTACCTTCCTATTCAATGGTTATGAAACGGTATAGTGAAAGTTATTGGACAGCGAAAGACTTCCGTAGTAGCCCTGAGTCCCGAGACAGTCTACAACTTTATAAAAGCTGATCCACCAGATGTTATTGATCAGTTTGTTACTCTTGATGAGAGTTGGGTCCACCATGTTACACCAGACAGTGAAGAGCAATCAAAATTGTATCATCACAAATAACTGATTCCGTCAACAACAACAAAGTAATATATGTATAATGCTGAAAAAGATGGTTAAAAACTGTTGGTAAATTTAAAAGATATGACACACAATCTATCGACAAAACACAATACAAAACAATATGACACCCAATGCGCCAACACAACAAAACACAAAGTACAACATAACACAACGCAACGCAACACACACAACATAATACAACACACAACGAAACAGAACAACACAACACAACGCGACACACAGCACAACGCAACACAACGCAACAGAACTCGAAACACCACAACACCACGCAACACCTCATACCACAACACACAACACCACACGAAAAACAACACAACACAAAACAACGCCAGACAACACAAAATCGCACTACACAACACCACACCACAAAAAACAACATAACGACACATCACACAACACCACATCATATCAAACCAACCCAACACCAGACCACACACCACAACACTAGATCATACACCACACAACACCACACCACATCACACCACACCACCACACTACACAAAACCACAACACAACACCAGACAATAACCACACAACACCACACCAGACAATACCCACACACACCACACCACACAACACCACACCATACAACACCACAGTACACAACACCACACCACAACACTAGACAATACACCACACCACACTACACAACACCACAACCCAAGACCCTACACCACAATACACCATACCACACAACGCCACACTACACAACACTACACCACAACAGCAGACAATACACACCACACCATACCATACTAAACCACACAACACCAGACAATACAGAGCACAACACCACAATATACCACACCACAACACTAGACCATACACCACACAACACCACATTATACCACACCACAACACCAGACAATACACCACACAACACCACAATATACCACACCATAACACCAGACCATACACCACACAACACCACAATATACCACACCACAACACCAGACCATACACCACACAACACCACAATATACCACACCACACCACAACACCAACCATACACCACACAACAACCACAATATACCACACCACAACACCAGACCATACACCACACAAACACCACAATATACCACAACCACAACCACCAACCATACACCACACACCACAATATACCACACCACAACACCAGACCATACACCACACAACACAATATACCACACCACACCACCAGACCATACACCACACACCACAATATACCACACCACAACACCAGACCATACACCACACAACACAATATACCACACCACACCACCAGACCATACACCACACAAAACCACAATATACCACACCACACCACCAGACCATACACCACACAACACAATATACCACACACCACACCACCAGACCATACACCACACAACACCACAATATACCATACCACAACCACCAGACCATACACCACACAACACCACCATATACCACACCAAAACACCAGACCATACACCACACAACACTACAATATACCACACCACAACACCAGACCATACACCACACAACACCACCATATACCACACCAAAACACCAGACCATACACCACACAACATCACAATATACCACACCACAACACCAGACCATACACCACACAACACCACCATATACCACACCAAAACACCAGACCATACACACACACAACACCACAATATACCACACCAAAACACCAGACCATACACCACACAACACCACCATATACCACACCAAAACACCAGACCATACACCACACAACACCACAATATACCACACCAAAACACCAGACCATACATCAAACACAAAACCACACCACACCACACCACATAGCACCAGACTATGCACCACACCACACCACAACACCAGACCATACACCACACAACATCAGACAATACACACCACAACACCACACCACACAAAACAACACTATACGAACACAGACAACACAACGCAACACAACACAACACCACACCACATCACACAATACCAATACAGACAACACAACACACACAACACAACACCACACCACACAATACCAACACAGACAACACAATGCAACACAACACCACACAACACCACAACACCAGACCTTACACCACACAGCACCAGAC
>JAPXFY010000072.1:30000-40000 GCA_030674185.1 Monoplex corrugatus | reverse complement strand
TCCCACTTTACTGATTGCTGTCTGTCCCACTTTACTGATAGCTGTCTGTCCCACTTTACTGATTGCTGTCTGTCCCACTTTACTGATAGCTGTCTGTCCACTTTACTGATTGCTGTCTGTCCACATTTACTGATTGCTGTCTGTCCCACTTTACTGATAGCTGTCTGTCCACTTTACTGATTGCTGTCTGTCCCACTTTACTGATTGCTGTCTGTCCACTTTACTGATAGCTGTCTGTCCCACTTTACTGATAGCTGTCTGTCCACACTTTACTGATAGCTGTCTGTCACACTTTACTGATAGCTGTCTGTCCCACTTTACTGATAGCTGTCTGTCCACTTTACTGATAGCTGTCTGTCCCACTTTACTGATGCTGTCTGTCACACTTTTCTGATAGCTGTCTGTCCCACTTTACTGATAGCTGTCTGTCCACTTTACTGATAGCTGTCTGTCCCACTTTACTGATAGCTGTCTGTCACACTTTACTGATAGCTGTCTGTCCCACTTTACTGATGCTGTCTGTCCACTTTACTGATAGCTGTCTGTCCACACTTTACTGATTGCTGTCTGTCCACCTTTACTGATAGCTGTCTGTCCTACTTTACTGATAGCTGTCTGTCCTACTTTACTGATAGCTGTCTGTCCACTTTACTGATAGCTGTCTGTCACACTTTACTGATAGCTGTCTGTCCCACTTTACTGATAGCTGTCTGTCACACTTTACTGATAGCTGTCTGTCACACTTTACTGATAGCTGTCTGTCACACTTTACTGATGCTGTCTGTCACACTTTACTGATAGCTGTCTGTCACACTTTACTGATAGCTGTCTGTCACACTTTACTGATAGCTGTCTGTCACACTTTACTGATAGCTGTCTGTCCACTTTACTGATAGCTGTCTGTCACACTTTACTGATAGCTGTCTGTCCTTACTGTATGACTTGATAGCTGTCTGTCACACTTTACTGATGCTGTCTGTCCACTTTACTGATAGTGTCTGTCCCACTTTACTGATAGCTGTATGTCCACTTTACTGATGCTTTTCAATTGGTCTGTCCACTTTACTGATAGCTGTCTGTCCCACTTTACTGATAGCTGTCTGTCCACTTTACTGATGCTGTCTGTCCACTTTACTGATAGCTGTCTGTCCCACTTTACTGATGCTGTCTGTCCCACTTTCTGATGTAGCTGTCTGTCCACTTTACTGATAGCTGTCTGTCCCACTTTACTGATAGCTGTCTGTCACACTTTACTGATGCTGTCTGTCCACTTTACTGATAGCTGTCTGTCACACATTTACTGATGCTGTCTGTCCACTTTACTGATAGCTGTCTGTCACACTTTACTGTATGTTGTCCACTTTACTGAATGTATGTCCCACTTTACTGATGTATGTCCCACTTTACTGATGCTGTCCCACTTTAACTGATGTATGTCCACTTTACTGATGTATGTCCCACTTTACTGATGTATGTCCCACTTTACTGATGTATGTCCCACTTTACTGATGCTATGTCCCACTTTACTGATGTATGTCCCACTTTACTGATGTATGTCCCACTTTACTGATGCTGTCTGTCCACTTTACTGATGTATGTCCCACTTTACTGATGTGCCCTTACTGTCCCACTTTACTGATGTATGTCCCACTTTACTGTATGTCATGTCCCACTTTACTGATGTATGTCCCACTTTACTGATGCTGATTGTCCCACTTTACTGATGTATGTCCCTTTACTGATGCATGTCCCACTTTACTGATGTATGTCCCACTTTACTGATTATGTCCCACTTTACTGATATGTATGTCTGTCCCACTTTACTGATGCATGTCCCACTTTACTGATATGCTTATGTCCTACTTTACTGATAGCTTATGTCCTACTTTACTGATAGCTGTTGTCCTACTTTACTGATAGCTGTCTGTCCTACTTTACTGATAGCTGTCTGTCACACTTTACTGATAGGCTGTCTGTCCTACTTTACTGATAGCTGTCTGTCACACTTTACTGATAGGCTGTCTGTCACACTTTACTGATAGCTGTCTGTCACACTTTACTGATATCTGTCTGTCACACTTTACTGATAGCTGTCTGTCTGTCCACTTTACTGATAGCTGTCTGTCACACTTTACTGATAGCTGTCTGTCTGTCCACTTTACTGAGCTGAGTCTCTTGGTGTCTGTCCCACTTTACTGATAACTGTTCTGTCCACTTTACTGATAGCTGTCTGTCCTTAACCTGTTACTGATAGCTGTCTGTCCTACTTTACTGATAGCTGTCTGTCACACTTTACTGATAGCTGTCTGTCACACTTTACTGATATCTGTCTGTCACACTTTACTGATAGCTGTCTGTCTGTCCTACTTTACTGATAGCTGTCTGTCCACTTTACTGATAGCTGTCTGTCACACTTTACTGATAGCTGTCTGTCTGTCCTACTTACTGTAGCTGTCTGTCACACTTTACTGATAGCTGTCTGTCTGTCCTACTTTACTGATAGCTGTCTGTCACACTTTACTGATAACTGTCTGTCTGTCCTACTTTACTGATAGCTGTCTGTCCCACTTTACTGATAACTGTCTGTCACACTTTACTGATTGCTGTCTGTCCTACTTTACTGATAGCTGTCTGTCACACTTTACTGATTGCTGTCTGTCCTACTTTACTGTTAGCTGTCTGTCACACTTTACTGATTGCTGTCTGTCCTACTTTACTGTTAACTGTCTGTCACACTTTACTGATAGCTGTCTGTCACACTTTACTGATAGCTGTCTGTCCCACTTTACTGATGGTTGTCTGTCACACTTTACTGATAGCTGTCTGTCACACATTACTGATTGCTGTCTGTCATACTTTACTGATAGCTGTCTGTCACACTTTACTGATAGCTGTCTGTCATACTTTACTGATTGCTGTCTGTCATACTTTACTGATAGCTGTCTGTCATACTTTTCTGATTGCTGTCTGTCATACTTTACTGATTGCTGTCTGTCATACTTTACTGATAGCTGTCTGTCACACTTTACTGATAGCTGTCTGTCATACTTTACTGATTGCTGTCTGTCTCACTTTACTGATTGCTGTCTGTCTCACTTTACTGATAGCTGTCTGTCACACTTTACTGATAGCTGTCTGTCCCACTTTACTGATGGTTGTCTGTCACACTTTACTGATAGCTGTCTGTCCTACTTTACTGATGGCTGTCTGTCACACTTTACTGATTGCTGTCTGTCCTACTTCATTCATTACCTACTGACACCGGCACAAAAGTCTGGAGGGTACGAATGGAAATGGACTGATAGCTGTCTGTCCTACTTCATTCATTGCCCACTGACACCGGCACATAGATCTGGAGGGTACGAATGGAAATGGACTGACAGCTGTCTGTTCCACTTCACGCATTGCCCACTGGTGACCGACACTACGCTACATTAACAGCTTCTCTCGCGCTGCTGAACGTTGGTCACCCTGACCTCACCACTCTTTTCTGTTTCTGTCACATTCCCTACGTCACATTAACCCTTTGACTCCCGCACCCTGTCCACCAGCATCCTGCATTATCCACCATGCTAGCAATGCAAAGAAAAAACCAACTTAAAACCCTTTGACTCCATCACCCTGGCAATATTATACATCGGCTAAAGAGTATCATGCCTACACAGACGTCAGATACCCTGAACAGTCCATCAATATTATATACACATCAGCTACAAAGTATTATGTCCACACAACAGTCAGATACCCTGAACAGTCCATCAATATTATATACACATCAGCTACAGAGTATTATGTCCACACAACAGTCAGATACCCTGAACAGTCCATCAATATTATAATCAGCTACAGAGTATTATGTCCACACAACCGTCAGATACCCTGAACAGTCCATCAATGTTACACATCAGCTACAGAGTATTATGTCCACACAACAGTCAGATACCCTGAACGGTCCGTCAATGTTATACATCAGCTACAGAGTATTATGTCCACACAACCGTCAGATACCCTGAACAGTCCATCAATGCCATACATCAGCTACAGAGTATTATGTCCACACAACCGTCAGATACCCTGAACAGTCCATCAATATTATACATCAGCTACAGAGTATTATGTCCACACAACCGTCAGATACCCTGAACAGTCCATCAATATTATATACACATCAGCTACAGAGTATTATGTCCACACAACAGTCAGATACCCTGAACAGTCCATCAATATTATATATGCATCACCTACAGAGTATTATGTCCACAGAACTGTCAGATACCCTGAACAGTCCATCAATATTATGTATACATCAGCTACAGAGTATTATGTCCACAGAACTGTCAGATACCCTGAACAGTCCATCAATATTATAATCAGCTACAGAGTATTATGTCCACAGAGCTGTCAGATACCCTGAACAGTCCATCAATGTTACACATCACCTACAGAGTGTTATGTCCACACAACAGTCAGATACCCTGAACAGTCCATCAATGTTACACATCACCTACAGAGTGTTATGTCCCACAAACCCTCAGATACCCTGAACAGTCCATCAATGTTACACATTACCTACAGAGTGTTATGTCCACACAACAGTCAGATACCCTGAACAGTCCATCAATGTTACACATCACCTACAGAGTATTATGTCCACACAACCCTCAGATACCCTGAACAGTCCATCAATGCTACACATCACCTACAGAGTGTTATGTCCACACAACCCTCAGATACCCTGAACAGTCCATCAATGTTACACATCACCTACAGAGTATTATGTCCACACAACAGTCAGATACCCTGAACAATCCATCAATGTTACACATCGCCTACAGAGTGTTATGTCCACACAACAGTCAGATACCCTGAACAGTCCATCAATGTTACACATCACCTACAGAGTGTTATGTCCACACAACAGTCAGATACCCTGAACAGTCCATCAATATTATACATCAGCTACAGAGTATTATGTCCACACAACAGTCAGATACCCTGAACAGTCCATCAATATTATATACACATCCGCTACAGAGTATTATGTCCACTCAACAGTCAGATACCCTGAACAGTCCATCAATATTATATACACATCAGCTACAGAGTATTATGTCCACACAACTGTCAGATACGCTGAACAGTCCATCAATATTATATATACATCAGCTACAGAGTATTATGTCCATACAACTGTCAGATACCCTGAACAGTCCATCAATATTATATACACATCAGCTACAGAGTAGTATGTCCACACAACAGTCAGATACCCTGAACAGTCCATCAATATTATATATACATCAGCTACAGAGTAGTATGTCCACACAACTGTCAGATACCCTGAACAGTCCATCAATATTATATACACATCAGCTACAGAGTATTATGTCCACACAACAGTCAGATACCCTGAACAGTCCATCAATATTATATATACATCAGCTACAGGGTATTATGTCCACACAACCGTCAGATACCCTGAACAGTCCATCAATATTATATATACATCAGCTACAGAGTATTATGTCCACAGAACTGTCAGATACCCTGAACAGTCCATCAATGTTATATATACATCAGCTACAGAGTATTATGTCCACAGAACTGTCAGATACCCTGAACAGTCCATCAATGTTATATATACATCAGCTACAGAGTATTATGCCCACAGAGCTGTCAGATACCCTGAACAGTCCATCAATGTTATATATACATCAGCTACAGAGTATTATGTCCACAGAACTGTCAGATACCCTGAACAGTCCATCAATATTACACATCACCTACAGAGTATTATGTCCACACAACCGTCAGATACCCTGAACAGTCCATCAATATTATATATACATCACCTACAGAGTATTATGTCCACACAACTGTCAGATACCCTGAACAGTCCATCAATGTTACACATCACCTACAGAACGAACCCTGCATAGTTTGATACTATGTCTGTTTCAGTTGGATTCAAGAGATTGTCAACATTATAAGAAATTAGTTATCTGAGTCTGGGAGATACGAGTTTCATAGACACTGTCCAGTTATCTGACATATTGATCTCTGCAGACTGCTTGCTGGGTTGTGATTTAATTGGTGTTGTCTTCAGATAAACAAATGAGAAACAGAATCATGCGAATGCTTGTAGTGTTATGAATGTGTTATTGTAAGAGTTAACGTGTTTGTGCATTACTGTGTTAGTGAGTGTGTGTGTGTGTGTGTGTGTGTGTGTGTGTGTGTGTGTGTGTGTGTGTGTGTGTGTGTGTGTGTGTTGTGTGCATGTGTGTCTGAATATGTGCGTGTGTTTGTGCTTTGTGTGTGAGCATGTGCGTGTGCATATGTGACAGTATGTGTACGTGCGTATATGTCGTGTGTGTGTGTGTGTGTGTGTGTGTGTGTGTGTGTGTGTGTGTGTGTGTGTGTGTGTGTGTGTGTGTGTGTGTGTGTGTGTGTGTATAAAATAACGATAATTGTAGTGACTACTTACACAGCGCTTCATCTCACGAGAGCACAACACAACACAACACGACACGACACGACACGACACGACACGACACGACACGACACAACCCAACACAGCACAGCACAGCACAGTACAACGCAACACAACACAGTACAACACAACACAACACAACACAGCACAGCACAGTACAACACAACTCAACACAGCACAGCACAGTACAACACAACCCAACACAGCACAGCACAGTACAACACAACCCAACACAACACAACACAACATAACCTAAGCTAACCTGACTCAACCTACACCAACACAACACAACACAGCACAACACAACACAGCACAACACAACACAACACAACATACCACAACCCACAAACCAACACAACACAAACAACACAAACAAAACAACACAACAAACACAACACAACCATACAACACAACTACCACAAACAACAACCAACACAACACAACAAAACACACAAAAAACAACCAACACAACAAAACACACAACCAAACCAACACAACCAAACCAACACAACAACAACCAAACACAAACCAACCAACCAACACCACAAACCAACCACACCAAAACCCAAACACAACACAACATACAAAAACAACATAACACTACACACTCAACCACAACAAACAACAAACCAAACAACACAACACAAACCACACACACAACCAACACACACAACACAAACAACACAAACCCAACACCACACACACACAACCAACACAACACCAAACACAAACAACCACCAACACAACAACAAACAAACCAAACACAACACAAACACAACACAACCACACCAAACCAACACCAACACCACACAAACAAACACACACAAACCAAACACACACCAACAACCACCAAACCAAACACAACAACAAAACAACACAAACAAACAACCAACCAAACAACACAACCAACCAACAAACACAACAAACACAAACAACACACACAACCAAACACAACACAAACAACACAACACAAACAACACACCACAAACCAACACAACAACAACACACACAAACCAAACAAACCAACAACACAACACAACAACCAACACAACACAACACAACCACAACAAACCAACCAACCAAACCAACACAACCAACCAACCAAACACACACACAACACAACCACAACAACACAACCAAACCCACAACAACACAACCAACACAACCAAACACCAACACAACAAACCAACACACACAACAACACAACACAACCACACAACCACAACACAACCAACCAACACAACACAACACAAACACAACACAACAAACCAACCAACACAACCAACACAACACAACCACACACAACACAACACACAACCAACACAACACAAACCAAACACACACAACACAAACCCAACACAACACAACCAACACAACACAACACAAACCACAACACAAACACAAACACAACAAACACAACACAACACAAACACAAACAAACAAACACAACACAACCAAACACAACACAAACCAAACACAACACAAACCAAACACAACACAAACCAAACACAACAACAAACACAAACACAACACAACCATACACAACACAACACAACACAACACAAACCAACACAACACAACACAACACAAACCATACACAACACAACAACAAACACCAACACAAACCAAACACAACACAAACACAAACACAACACAACCAAACCAAACACACAACACAAACCAAACACAACACAAACCACAACAAACAAACCAACACAACCAACAACCAACACCAACCATACCACCACACAACACAACACAACACAACCACAACACAACACAAACACAACACAACCACACAACAAACACAACACAAACAAACAAACCACACAACCAAACACAACACAACCACACAACACAAACAACACAACACAACACACACAAACCAAACACAACACAAACCAACACACACAAACCAAACACAACACAAACCAAACCAACACAACAACACAACACAACCAACACAACACAACCAAACCAACACAACAACACAACACAAACCATACACAACACACACAAACAACACAACCAAACACAACAACACACACAAACCAAACACAACACAAACAAACACAACACAAACCATACACAACACAAACCAACACAACACAACACAAACCAACACAACACAAACCATACACAACACAAACAAACCACACACAAACCATACACAACACAAACCATACACAACACAAACCAACACAACACAAACCATACACAACACAACACAACACAAACCAAACACAAACCACAACACAACACAAACCAAACACAACACAAACCAACACAACACAACCAAACAACAACACAACACAAACCAACACAACACAAACAAACACAACACAAACAAACACAACACAAACCATACACAACACAAACACAACACAACACAAACCAACACACACAAACAACACACAACCATACACAACCAACACACACAAATCAAACACAACACAAACCAAACACAACACAAACCAACACAACACAAACCAAACACAACACAAACCATACACAACACAACACAACACAACACAAACCATACACAACACAACACAACACAACACAAACCAAACACAACACAAACCAAACACAACACAAACCAAACACTACACAAACCAAACACAACACAAACCAAACACAACAAAACCAAACAACACAACACAACACAAACCAAACCAACACACACAAACCAACACAACACAAACCAACACAACACAAACCAAACACAACACAAACCAAACACAACACAAACCAAACACAACACAAACCAAACACAACACAAACCAAACACAACACAACACAACACACCACAACCACACACAAACACAACACAGCACAACCAACACAACACAACACAACCACACAAACCATACACCACAACACAACACAACACCAACACAAACCAAACACAACACAAACCATACACAACACAAACAACACAACACAAACCATACACAACACAACCAACACAACTCAAACCAAACACAACACAAACAACACAACACAACACAACACAAACCAACACAACACAACACAACACAACACAAACCAAACACAACACAAACCATACACAACACAACACAAACCATACACAACAAACCAAACAAACACAACCAACACAACACAAACAAATACAACACAAACCATACACAACACAACACAACACAACACAAACCAAACACACAACACAACACAACACAAACCAAACACAACACAAACCAAACACAACACAAACCAACACAACACAAACCAACACAACACAAACCAAACACAACAGAAACAACACAACAATACACAACACAACACAAACCAAACACAACACAAACCATACACAACACAAACCAACACACACAACAAACACAACACAAACCATACACAACACAACCAACACAACACAACCAAACACAACACAAACCAACACAACACAACCAAACACAAACCAAACACAACACAACACAAACAACACAAACCATACACAACACAAACACACACATCAAAAAACAACACAAC